>PVKU01005406.1:0-124332 GCA_004027475.1 Anoura caudifer | reverse complement strand
TGGAATACCTCTTTCCAGCCCCTTCTTGCCTGGAAGGTCTCTTTTGAGAAATCAGCTGACAGTCTGATGGGAACTCCTTTGTAGGTGACTGTCCCCTTATCCCTTGCTGCTTCTAGAATTCTCTCCTTCATTTGAATCTTGGCTAATGTAATTATAATGTGCCTTGGTGTGTTCCTCCTTGGGTCCAACTTCTTTGGGAAACTCTGAGCTTCCTGGACTTCCTGGAAGTCTATTTCCTTTGCCAGATTGGGGAAGTTCTCCTTCATTATTTGTTCAAGTAAGTTTTCAATTTCTTGCTCTTCCCCTTCTTCTAGCACCCCTATGATTCCCATGTTGGAATGTCTAAAGTTGTCCTGGAGGTTCCTAAGCCTCTGTCCGCTTTTTTCAATTCTTATTTCTTCATTCTTTGTGGTTGAATGTTTATGCCTTCCTTCTGCTCCAAACCCTTATTTGAGTCCTGGTTTGCTTCCCTTCACTGTTGGTTCCCTGTACATTTTCCTGTATTTCACTTTGCATAGCCTTCACTTCTTCCTCTATTTTGTGACTGCACTCAACCATTTCTGTGAGCATCCTGATTACCAGTGTTTTGAACTCTGCACCTGATAGGTTGGCTATCTCTTCATCACTTAGTTCTATTTTTGGAGCTTTGTTCTGTTCTTTCATTTGGGCCACATTTCGTTGTACTCAGGTACCTGTTACGTTGTAAGGGGCAGAGACTTAGGTATTTACCAGGGTGGGGCGACCCACGTGACTGTGCTGTGGCACCGTATGTGGGGGAGGGGTCAGAGAGGGAATACAGCTGCTTCCTTGTTTGCTCAGCTCTTGCCCTTTCAGTCACTTTTCCTGCTACCCTATAAGAAACGGGGTCCTTCTGGTGCTGATTCACAGGTGGGTGGGTCTCTCCAACAAACTCTCCTGTGAGGCTGGGAGTTTCTCCCTGCATCACAACCCCTACATATTTTTACAATCAGAGGTTTTAAGGCTTTTCCCATGCTGGAACCCTGGGTTGCGTGGTCTGTCTCACTGCCCAGTTGTTCTCCTCCCAGTTTATCTGCATGCAAATGTGGGACCACCAGCTGCTGTCCCACCTGACCAGTCTTCCAGCTACTGACTTGCTGCCCATCCTCTCCACCCCTCCTACCAGTCTGGATAAATGTTTCTTCTTTAACACCTTGGTTGCTGGACTTCCATGCAGTTTGATTTTCTGGCAGTTCTGGTTGTTGTTGTTTTTTAAATATTTTATTTCTTTATTTTTAGAGAGAGGGGAAGGGAAGGAGAAAGAGAGGGAGAGAAACATCAATATGTGGTTGCCTCTCACATGGCCCCCACTGGGGACCTGGACGGCAATCCAGGCATGTGCCCTGACTAGGAATCGAACTGCGACCCTTTGGTTCTCAGCCCGCGCTCAATCCACTGAGCTACACCAGCCAGGGTTGTTTTTTGTTTTTTAAATGTGTTGTTTTCCTTCTTTTGGTTGTGTGAGGAGGAAAACTGTATGTACCTATGCCTCCATTTTAGCTGGAAATCCTTGGAAATTTAAATTTTCTTAGTTGTGATAATGGTTTTGTTGTATCAAAGAATGCTCTATTTTTAGGAGTTTTATGCTTATGTATTCTGGTGAAAGCAGTATGTTTTAATTTACTTTCAAATGGTTCAGAAACAAGTAGATACTTAGATGAATATAGATGAAATAAATATGGTAAATTTCAATAATCATATATATAATACAGGTAGTGGGTATGTCAGTATTCATTGTACTAGCCTATACATTTTTGCCTAAGTTTAAAACTTTTCCCTAATTACAATGTTAGAAGATAATTAAATCACCCACCAATTAGAGTTATTTCTGTCATTAGATTTAAAAAATTATTGATATTCAGTTTAGAAGTTTTCACAATTATAAAACAAATATATCTGAGGAGCATTGTTGAACTAACAGTTCAACTTAAAAGTTATCCCATCTCTTCATGTTTGCTGGAGGTCAATAAAAAAAAAGTTGGTACTGGTACCTTTGTTTTCTTTTCCTGTTTTCATCTTTTTTTTTTATTAAAAGCAGATAATTACTAAGTCCAAGAGGAAATTTGTCCAGTATCCAGGTGCAGTTGTGACCATAAGTTCATTTTTATGTAATAAATGAAGAACTTACATGTTTACCCAAAACACTAGAGGGAGCACAGTGGGGGGGAAAATAGCAGGACAAGAAATTCACATGCACAAGTTAGTCAAAAAAGGACCTTTACAACCAATGAGTTAATTTGCAAATTTAATAATTTCACTTCTTACTGACATGATACTGACATAATACTTAATATACATAATGTATTATGTGTATTATGTAATTGTATTACACAATGTATTATGTAATGGACAATACATGATACTTACTTTACATCATACTGACATGAAAATATTATCTGGGTGTTAAGTTTTCAATTTAAGAAAAATCCAGCGACGCTATCATCAGCACATCCAAAATACACTCTAAAAAAAACTTCATAGTTGCCCTGACCAGTGTGGCTCAACTGGTTGGGCGCTGACGCACCAATGAAAGGTGGGTGGTTCAATTCCTGACCAGGGCGCGTGTCTGTGCTGTACATTTGGGTCCCCAGCTGGGGTACATTTGAGAGGCAACCAACTGATGTTTCTCTCTCACATCAGTGTTTCTCTCCCTCTCTTTCTCCCTCCCTTATTACCCTCTCTCTAAAAAGAAATAAAATCTTTTAAAAAACTGACATAGTCAAAACAATAATTCAGCATTTATTTTTATGTTAAGAACATTTTATATTTCTAAATGGCATCAATGAGTTTTTGTTCTCATGTCATGCATTTGTAATTATGTTTTCAAAGGAGAGTAAATATTTTTAAATTTAGTTTACATTTATTTAGTATAATATGTAATTTAAAGTACAAGCTTCACTTCACACCAATAGAAATGTAAATTAAAACTATCCCGATACATCATGTCAGCACCCTGTTCGTGAGGCTGTGGCAGAAACAGGAACTCTTCTGTATCAGTAATGAGGACAGGAATGGCGCATCCTTTACAGAGGGGAAATGTGGTACTGTCCGCCAAAATTACATATGCAGGGTCTAGCACAAATAACGCCTCTTTTTATTAAAAAGTCTTTTATTATAAAATCATAAGCATGTAATGCTGCACATAACAATATCACACTCAAGCACATCATATGACATTTTAGGTGAAATGTTAAAACTATAAATTATTACACCCATATTATTCCCCTACCAACCACACTCAGGTAGGCGTTACTTCTGCCAACCCCATATATATAACAAGCCCATTTCTCCTAAGTATTCTTTTCTTTATTATAGGATTGTTTATAGCAAAAGAGTGAAAACAAAGTAATTAATCATTCAGACCAGCTGAATAAACCATGGTACTTAGGTATAAACAATGAACTACCAAAAGCTGTAGAAAAGGAAGAAAATTATATGCTAGTATAAAGTGATCATACAGACATATCGTAATGTAAATAAAGTGGGGTGGAAAATACATAGTATGTTTTTGTTTAAAAAAGAGGATAAATATATAAAATTAGATTTTTTAAGTTACCAATGAAGAACGAAAAAAACATGATAGAGAGAGAAACAGAAACTAAATTTTTTTGAATACATTTTGTTTTAATAGATTCAATTGGACTATGTAAATATTTATGTAATTATAAATTTCATAAAACTAAAAAATTTTATAGCTTTTTATAAGACTATAAAACTATAAAATTATAACTATAAGCCTTAAAATTTTATAGTTTTTACTTATACAATAAAGTTTAATGAAACTATAGAAATAAAATTAAAACAAATTAGCCAAATAACCACACAGAGGCAAACTATACCAAATGACTTTCCAAAACAGTGATATGACCCTTTTGTACACATGACTAAAGATAATTGTTTTAAAAAGTCAAACTAGTCTCAGTAATCATGTTGGCGGTGGTGGTACTGATCATATTGTTTGGAAGGTTAAGTAAAACACCTACAGTCCTCAGTCTGAGTTGGAAATCAGTTTATATTCAGTTATGTTTGCCTCTAAAGAAGACGTATTCTCATGATATCCCCCGAAAAGACCTAGAAATGAATAGCAACCTAGAAGCAATGAATACACCCACTAACCAGAGTACAGTCTTGGAGAAATACTTAATTCTAGGTCAGAGGCAGGAAATACATAAGATGAACCAAGAACTAAAAATCATACTTTTAAACAATCCATATATCAAAGAAGAAATCAAAAGGGAAATTAGAAAGTGTTTTCAACCGAACAGGAAAACACTACATATCAGAATTTATGTGATGCCACTGAAGTAGCACTTAGAGAGAATCTTATACCATTCAATGCCTATGTTAGAAAAGAATTATCTTAAACAAGTACAACTTTCACCTTAAGAAATTAAAAAAAAAAAAAATAGCAAGTTAAGCCCAAATCAAGCAGAAGAAAGATAATAATCAAGATCAAAGTGCAAACCACTGAAACAGAAAACAAAAAAGCGATAAGAGAAAATTAATGAAACCAAAAGCTGTTTGAGAATATTGATAAAAATCATCAAACCTCAGCTATATTAATCAAGAACAAAATAAAAAAGAAAATGCTATTACTATACACCAATATTAGAGTTACTAAGATCAGAAATCCAAAAGGAAATATCACTACAGAGTCTATAGATGTTAACAAGGGCATATTATGAAGAAATTTATGAACTATAAATTTGACAACTTAGATGAAATGAAAAAATCCTTGAACTACCATAATTTACTCAAAAGAATAACCTGAATAGTCCTAAAGAAATGGAGTATGTAGTTAAAGCCTTCCAGAAAACAAGTGAGCAAAACAAAATTCTAGGCCCAGAAACACCACAGGTGAATTCTACCAAACATTTAAGAGAAAAATAATTCTAATCCTACACAGAAAATTCCTCCAGAAAACTGAAGGGGAGAGACTCCCCAACTCATCCAGAGTCTAGCATTACCTTGATACTGGAGCCAGACCAAGACATTACAAAGAAAGGAAGCTACCAGCCAATATCCCTCAAGGACACCCATTCTGAAAATAGCCTTCAGCAAATCGAATTCAACAATAGCTGAAAAGGATATACTTTGTCCAAGAGGGGTGGTTTATACTAAGAATGCAGAATTGTTTTAATGTTCTATAATAGATCAATATACCTCACATATTAACAAGTTAAAAACAAAAACAATGTAATCATCTTAATAGATGGTGAAAAAATCTGACCAAATTCAGCACTTGATCATGATAAAAAGTCAGCGAGCTAGGAGCAGAAGGGAATTTCTTCCTTCTACTATCAGGAGTAAGGCAGTGATGTCCAACCTCACGGCTTCTCTTCAATACTGTACTGCAGGTTTTGGCCGGAGAAATCAAGCAAGGAAAGGAAATAAAGGGCATCCAGATTGGAAAGAAATGAAACTATTCTTGCTCGCAGACATGACAGCCTACATAGAAAGTTCAACAGACACACACAAAAAAATCTACTGAAATTGGTAAGTGAGTTTAGCAAGGTTGTAGGATAGACGATGTACAATGTGCAAAAATCAACTGTATTTCTACATATAGGCAACACTTTAAAAAATTAAATAAAAAACTATTTACAAATATCACGAAAATGTGAAATTCTTGGGGTAAAATGACAAAAATATATAAAATGCCAGTATACTAACAACCACAAAACACTTCCTTTTTCATTGCTTATTACATTTTTTGATTTCCAAGTTATATATTGTTTCAAACAACATATCATAAAAGTTCAAGTGATACAAATAAATGCAAAGAAAATAGCCATAATTCAACCAATTTTTCTCCACCCAGAAATAACTAGTTTCTACACTTGATGGTCATTTTAGACATCTGGCCGTGCATATATGCAACTGACTGTAAAACACTTCTGACAGGAAGCAAAGAAGACCTAAGTAAGCAGACAGACCTACCTGTTCACATGGTATCAGTTCTACCTTGACTGACCTATAGATTCAGTGCAATACTAATCAAAATCTTAGTAGGTGATTTGCAGAAGCTCTACAGAGTATTCCAATTACAATACGATTAAATTAGGAATCAATAACAGAAAGACATCAGGAAAGTCCCAAAATATTTAGAAATTAAGCCATGGATACAAAAGGAAACCACAGGGAAATTAGAAAACATTTTGAGGTAAATGATAACGAAAGCACAACGTATCCAAATTTGTGGAATGAAGCTAAAGCAGTGCTTCCAAAAAAGTTTTTAATTTTAGAAAAAGACAAAAGGTTTAAAATCTATAATCCAAGTTTCTGTTTTAGGAACTTAGGAAAAGAAGAACAAATAAATTCAAAATGAGTGAGACGAAGGAGATACCTAAAAAGAAAAAGTCATTCAACATTTCTCTTTCTGACCATGCTAGAATAACTTAAAATGTAAAAAAACAAATAAAAGGAAAAAATGAAATCATTTCTTCAGATATGGGACGACAGGAGCACAGACCAGTGGCCACCAGGAGAAGACAGTCAGAGAACGTGGGCCCTAAGACGGTCCCAGATGTCCCTCCACGCTAAGATGGCCACAGGCGAAGAGATGGGAAATGACAAGGGCTGCTTAAGGATGTGAGGAAATTACCTGCACCTGCTGTGTGTGATGCACACTTTTCACCCAAATTTTTTAGGGAAAAATAAGGATGAGCATTATACATGGGTATAATAATCCTGTGCATAACACGCACAAAGAATGTAGGTGTGCATTATACACGGCAATATACATACAGTAAAGCCCTGAGACACTGCTAACGGGGGTGTAAAATGGTGCATCTGCCTTGGAAAATAGGTTCGTAGTTCTTCAAAAAGCCAAAGAAAGGAGTTCCCACACGACAAGACAGTTCCACTCCTAGGTGTACATTCAGGAGCGATGAAACAAGCCAGTCACAGAGGACCACACGGTGTGTGACTGGACTGGGATGAAATGCTCGGAGGAGGCGGAGCTGTGGAGGCAGGAAAGAGATGCGTGGGTGCCTAGGGCTGGAGGTAACGAGAAGACGAGACGTGGGAGAGATGAGCAGGAGCTCAGGGCTCCGGGGTTTCTTCCAGGAGGGAGCGAAATGCTTTAAGACCGTGGTGACGGCTGCACAACTCTGTGAACGCACTAAAAACCAGTGAATTTTGCGCACGTTAAGTAGGAAGGTTATACTGTGTTTCAGTAAAGCTGTTTAGAAAGAACGGTGTCTGGCCCCTTATCCATCAAACTACACAGTATGGGGAATAAGCATTTTCATTTATGATTGGAAGCAGAATCCGTTCCAATCTTTCTACCTCCAGATATAAGGGCATAAGGTACTTGAAAAACATTCTAGAAAGCTAGTTTTGTGACTTGCAGATGACTATATTGATTACAAATTACCCCCAAAACACTGCAGCTTAAAACGACATTTATAATATCACCTCACACAACTTCTGAGGGTCAGGAACAGGCAGTGGCTTAGGTGGGTGGACCTGGCTGAGGTCTTAATGAGGCTGCAGTCACGTGGGAGCTGCAGTCTCTGAAGACTTGAGCGTGGCTGGAAGACCTGTTTCCAAGCTCACTCTCGCGGCTGTTGGTCGGAGGCTTCAGTTCCTCCCGTGGCAGGCCTCCCACAGGGGTGTTCAGGACATGGCTTCACCCAGAGCAAGGGCTCGGAAAGGCAGGCGGAGTGTGACAGTCATCGAGACAGAAGCTCAGTCTTTTATGACCTCATGTCAGAAGTGATACACTGTCATTTTTGCCATGTTCTACTGGTTACGCAGGTCAATTCTGATGCAAGTGAGAACAGACAAAGGCATCAACATCAGGAAGTGGGCCTCACCGGGGTCATTGTGGGGGCTGGCTATCAAAACGACATTATCACAATAAATGGACCAAAAATCCCAGATAAGCAAATGCGTGACCCCGAAAGGAGATAAAAGGTGCACTCACTCTCCAGCACTGTCACAGATACGCTCTCGAAGATGTTTTCAGAGTTGCGATAAGAGGGTTTGCAATGGCTGCTCGTACCATTTCCTATTCTCCTTATGACCGGGTTGTGGTTAGCATGAAACACTACAAAATTGTCGAGCTGGGGGCTGGTGGAGGAAGCAGGCAAAGGCTCCCCTGCCCCGCTACGGTTGACAGACGAGGAAAGCGTCCCAGTTGCAGAGAGGCAGGTGACGCTACCAGGGTCACACTGCGACAGAGCAGGGACCGAAATTCACCCTCTGCGTGTTCTCACTACATCAGGAGCTATGCCTCAGAGAACCAACGGCCGCAGCTCCTAAGACAGATGGCACGTTGAACGTGTGAGCATTAAATCAATATGAGCTGAGCGGCTGGTCACTACAGAACCGTCACTTCTTTGTGTGGCTTTTCAACATCGCCCTATCCTGTATCACTTCCTTAGGCAGCTGGGGTCTCGTACCCTCTCTCCACTCCAGATGAGAGAGGATCTGCTTAGCTAGGGGGAGAAAGGAATCACTTACTCAGCTTAGCTAATATTTACAGGATATCTGTTCTACACTCAACACTGTGCATGGAGATGTGAAGGTTAAAAAACATGGTCCCGTCACTCAAAAAGCAGAGAGTCAAGCTGAGAAGACAAGACCTAAATCTGGAACACTAAGAAAATCAGACATCATGTGACAGGCCAGCATAAACATTTAAATATTTTGAATAATTTTATTTAATGAAAATCTTACATAATTCTTACACTATGCCAGATACAACTACATTATAGTATTAACTCTTCCTCCCCTATGAGTTTATCCCCACTTTTCAGAGGAGGAAAGTGAGGGCTGGAGATCCTAAGGAATTTGCCACAGTTCTCACGCCTGGTTGGAATCTGGGCCAGATACAAACCCAGAAAGAATAGCTCCAGGGTCTGCACTTTTCTTAATCATAGCACTATGAGGCTTCTCAGTAACAGTATCAATTATTCTTCCGCTTCCTTCATGTGTGCTTTTGTTCAGGGTTCTGAAGGGAAGTCAATCATGAAAATCAAAACCTCCTCTGAGAAATCCTGGCTCTACTGGGAAAGGGAGCAGAGCTCGCCCAATTCGGTAAGGACGTCTTAGGGTGGTTGGCTAACCCTGCTGATAGACATGAGGATGGTGGAAGAAACATTCACCAACGAGGTAGTGCCTTCCTGGGGCCAAAATGAAAGATAAAATTGAATCATAACTGCAATTAGCAAATTAGGCTATAGTTGGAATGAAGAAATTAAATGCATGCACTGTTCTGCAAATGCGAAAATAAACTAATTTGGCCCCATCAAAGCCCACTAGAACGTGGGGAGATTTAATACAACCTTCTAAAGATTTCTTCCCAGAGTCATAGCATAAGAAAATAGCACACCACACCAGGAACAGATGTATTCCATCATTTTTAACGAATATGAAAAGTAGTTTGAAAAGAATAAAGTGATATGTAGGCCTGGGAAGCCTTCTGCATGAAGCAATGAATTCCATTTTGGTAAATATTTGCCAACTTTGCCACCTTATAAAGCAATTGCTGTCTCTCTCCTTTACATCTGAATTTTACAACTTTGGAAAATGTTCCTTGCAAAAAAGAAGGGATATTGCACACCGCTGGCAGTCTGCATGTAGTAAACTTCTACTTTGTGTTCTTCTCCTCATATATCTTGAATTATCCATGGATCTATCAATTAAAACCTCAGAACACACTGTCCAAAACTGGAAGAGGCCTTATGCAGAGCCAACTGGCTCGTAAGCAAGGCAGCACAGTCAATAGCGTTTGGGTTGAATTTTGCTTTTTTTCCTAAGATAACAGGCCACTCAGTGTACAAGTGACCTTTGAAAAATGAAGAGGTCAGGAGTGCCAAGAACAGTGCAGTTGAAAATCCATCTATAACTTTTGTCTCTCCCAAAACTTAAGTATAGTTGTCCCTCAGTATCTGAAAGGGATTGGTCCTACGGCCCCACAAATACCGTTATTCAAAGATGCTCAAGTCCCTTATACAAAATGATTCCCAACTGAGCGTTGAAAATTCAGACCTGTGGTTGGCTGAATCCACAAATGTGAAACCCAGGGATGCAAAGGGCCAAGATGGCCAACTGTATATTTACTGAAAATCCAAGTATAAGTGGACCCACACAGGTCAAACCCATGTTCAAGGGTCAACTGCAGTTTATTATAATTTTTAAAACATCTTAAAGATTTAAAAACTCTAAAATTCAAAATTTTATTTAAAACTCTTATACCAATTAACTCTATCTGGGCACAGAAGGTTCAAAAAATTCCAAAAGAAAAGTCTAGGAACTTTTCTTTTAAATTGACTGTTCCTTTAAATTACCATAGTTTGCTGCGTATAACGCACACCCACATTTTTGGCCCAAAGTTTCAGGGGAAAAAAATCTTTCATTTTAATTATTAATTCAATTTTTTATCTATTCATATTTAGAAACAAAACTGATTATCACATTCCAGGGTATTATTTTGCATATGGATATTATTATTGCTTTCTGGAGTTACACTTTTAATGCATAAGCATAAATAAAATAATTAAAAACCTTTGCATAGGTATGGCATTATTACTACCCATGTATAATGTGTATCCTTATTTTCCCCTCAGAAATTTGGGCAAAAAGTACACTTTATACACAGCAAAATATGGTCTATCAAAGTCACCATAACTACCCTGGCGTCTCAGCATAACAGCAGCTTTTAGGGGGCATTCAGTTCATATCTGAAAAGTTCACACTCACCCGTCACAAGAGGCATTTTTTAAAACATTCTGTGAAGAAAGATTTGACCACAATCCTCACTAAACTACCTTGAAGTACAGATGTTCTCCTTTCATTTGGAAGCATGATAAGTTATCATCCACTTTAGACTTATATTAAAATTACGATGCTAACATGACAGAAACGAAAGGAAGTGGAATAACGAGGAATTTTTGGCACACAATGGAGAAGGGTCTGAGTACGACAATGTTGGCATGGGGGGGGGGGGTGTAGTCAGGAACAACAGGAGCGAACTGATAGGAAAAAAGGACAAGCCAGTCAGCAAACAGCTGCTCTCCTAGTTCGCCAATGCCTTCCAGTTTGGCCTCTCACCCCAGCATCCTCGGCAGAAAATTCCCCGTGCGTCCAATCTTGGGTCACAGCTTTGGCCCAGAGGAATCTCCTAGAGCCGCTGCACCTCATGTGGCCAAGCAAAGCAGGCCAACCCTCTGCGTCTCAAGCTCTTATTTCCCAGAATCGTTCTAGACATACTTCGGACTTCGTCCTAGGGAAACCTCGAGGGTTGTCACGGGCTATCAGGAGTAAATCCAAGATGTTCCGAGCTAACCTTGCTTCAGGGAGACCTAGATATAATTGCCTTGTTGAAATGAATTTAATGTTGGAACCTAGCTGGCTTGCATACAGCATCCTTCATGTTTTTTATTTCCCATCTGCTACGGGAAGAATCTACCAGGACAATGCGTAGTTTTCCTTCCGCTGTTAGTACTGCTACTATCACTAGTAGTAAAAACGCACAGCCTTCATACCTGTAGCATAGATTATGGACCCCAGACTACTCTGCATACGTAAGACCCACTCAGTTTTCCCTGCAAGCTTACGAGGTAGTTTTCTTTATTATCCCTGGTTTAAAAAGTCAACCCAAGATCACACAGCTAAACAGGGTGGCAGTGAGATTCACACCTGGCAATGTGGCTCTAGAATCCACGCTCTTACACGTTACATCGTACAGCTTTTGCTTGCGTGATGCAAAGAATATTTCATCAAGACCAAGAACCCAGGTTTGCAGTCCTGTCTCTAACGCTGAATGAATTATGTGACTTAGGGCAAGTCAGTGACACAATTTCCCACTCTATACTGAGACAGGTTCAAGGAGTAACTTTTAGTTATGCAATGCTGCGATGGTCAAGTCGGAGCTTTTCATGATCAAACTTGATTCCTCTGGATGAGCCAGGATGTTCAGAGCTTGAAAATGAAATATATCCAAGGAAAGGAAAGAGGCAACTAATAATATTAAGTTAATCTAAGCACTCTCAGTTATTTTCTCGCTTCATACTCCATAATGCAAGCATTAGATTAATATTTCATAGAGGAAAACACGGACTGAGAGATTGGTTAATTTATCTGAGGCCACACAGGTCAGGATGGAGCGCCAGCATCTGGAGGCAAAGCCCCTTCTGCCTCATTCTAGGCCTTCTCTGGCCTTGTCGTCTTCTCCCCTCAGCAGCAGCAAGCAGAGGTGTAAAAGGTAATGTGCTTTAAGCACCGAGCACAAGGTCTAGCAACGGCACAGACACAAGAAACTAATTTGGAGGTAAGGATGGAGACAGGTGAATACCAACTTAGAAGTGTTAACAGACTGTAATTTTAAATAAAAGTGGGTACGTTTTCGTATAATTTCTACAAGGTGAGCCGAATACCTTATCAGAACAAGTGAATTTCTGGAGGGAAAGTTTGAATTTATCCTTAAGTAAACAACGATGAACTATCATAAGAATGCCAACATATGTGGTATGTCCAGACCACATAAATGACTTCTTGTGGTATTTTGCTGCTGAAATAACTTCCTAATAGTAACTCAGAATTATGTCGTTAAAAGGAATCTCCCTTTTTCCTTAGCCAGAATTTCACAAATAATACCAATAAAAAAGGAAAGTCCTTTATGTATTGACTACTTAAAGGAGGGCAGGAAAGTCAAACTACTGTCAGAAACCAACTTATTAAATTCCTATTTTCGTTTGAAAATGGACTCACTTGCTCATTCACTAATTCATCCAATAAATACCAATTGCACACCAGCTATGTACACAAAGCATTATTTTATTATGAAGAGTCTCTGAAAAACACGCTTGGGTCTCACAGCAGAATACTGAATTAGAAACTACTGGACTAGTTGACCTTTAAGGTTCTATCCAATCCTGGAATTATTTTACTTGAAAATATTTTGGATACATACAACACTCAACAGCTTTTTGGGTTGGGGGCAGGTAGGCATATACATTAACCAGCATTTACTACATACAGTAAACACATTATTTCTATAAGATAGGTACAGGTCCCGTTCCCCAGCACTATGTGCTCATATTACTGACCCAGAGAAACTCATCAGAAATAGACTGAAGATTAAAATATATACAACTCCAACTTAAGCTGTTTTTGCTGCAATTACTTTGACACAAACGCCATCACATTTCTGAGGTAGGAATTTGGGGAACTGGCTCGAGCGTAAGTACCAATTATTGCAGAGCTGATGAGGAGACAGGAGATGGCTCTCTAACTCAAAACCATCCCAGGAAGTCAGACAGGTGTTAGCATTTTCTCTAACCTGGCCTTTCGTCTATTATCAGTTCTCAACCCTATTAAACCATATGCCCCCCTTTTTATGTACAAGTCTATGCGTATACACTTATCCCAATTCTTCCTTTTCCATCCTGAAATGAAAGCATATCAATAAAATACCCTAACAGTAACATAAAAGCAAACGAGATGGAAGTAATTAATAATAAATTATGTATTTCAATATGTATATGCTCAGGCATGAGTATACTAAAAGACAATGAAGTGATCAGGTACTTATACCTACTTCTAATGAACATATTTAAATTTAAGAGAAGTAGGATAAGAAATCATTCCATGCAACAAGTACAAGAAACTGAAACAAAACCAAGTGATTTTCTGAAATGGTTTCAAACAATACAAAGTACAATAATAATCTCCTGATATGCATTTCTAAAAATTTTAGTGATTTTTGAAACTATACAAAAGTACACAAAACACTTAGTATTTCTATATAAAGAGTTACGTTATAGGCATGGATAATTTTATAAAGGTTTTCCCTCCTTCGCAAATATGCCCTATACGTGACATTCAGAAGCTACGCAGTGACCACACAATTCTTTGTTATGTAGCATGTCCCGTGCATCACATGACCGTCTAGCATCTCTGGCCGCTGCCTGCTAAATCCCTGAGACGAACTCAAAAGCTGTGCAAGATTTCAAAATGCCCCCGAAGGACGCGTACCTCCCTGTTGAGGACCATTGGCCGACAGGAGCTTTCAGGGCCCACGATTGCGTTGTTACAGAGCCTTGCCCGGCTCTGTCACAGGTGACGGGTCACTGTCCACCTCCGATCTCAGGCTGAAGATTCTCTGAAGTAAAGGCTGCTTTAATTGAAAGGCCTAGCACGCATCCAACCCAGAAGCTTCCAGTAAGAAATTTTACTTTACAACGTTTCTACTTCTTAAAAAAGTAGATAATAAAGCTATTTTTACATACATGGTAGAATTAAAGACAGTTACACTGATAGCTCTGCCTCCCTCTCTACTTCCTGTAAAAAATACTTTCTCCTGAGTTTTCCAGGTAATCAGGGTCAAACGGTGACCCTATGACCATTCTCTTCTATCCACACTAATGCAAAGACACGCACGCAGGCAAATAATCGAATGATTACTTAAATATGGTCCTGAAATGTATTACTGTATTGTTTATTTATTTGGGAGAAGAACATCTTCCTCATTAAATTTTTATTAGGCTTCTATTAAAAGCAATTCACATTTCCTTATCACCCAAAGGCTACAGCATGAGTCTTTTGCGGGCAGGTGGGGGGCTGCCCAAGTCTCAGAACTTGCTGAGTACTGACTACTTTGAAAGTTTCACTGGCTGGGATTTAGCTACACAATTTATCTTCTGGCATTGAAAAAATGCCATGCTTCCACATAGATTTTATGTGTTAAATTAGCACATAATTCATAGAAATATCAGATATAGCCTCACATTAAATAAAGGTGATAAGGATTTCTATTTACAGAAAAGGATTCACAGATTAGTAGAAGATCATTACAGGATTCCTTTGAACATGTAACTTCTGAATTATAATGCCACTTTAAAATTAATGAATAAATTAATGATTGAATATCCATTCAATTTCTACACACTGTGATATTCTTAAAATGTCCACTGAAATAGTATTCGGCCTCATTAGGTAACATGACCATCTCAATAGATATTAGCTTGCTTTTCCACTTCAATTTTCACTAATGAATTCACTAATTAATTTAACCAATAATGGCTAAAAGAAATCAACATCCCTTTTTAATTTTTAGTTATTTTATTGTTCAAGGACAGTCATCTGCATTTACCCCTTTCCACTACCCCCCACCCCAGCCCTCTCCACCTCCCTCCCCTGTTTCCCCCACCCTTGTTATTGTCCACGTGTTCTTTATAGTTGTTCCTAGAAACCCTTTTCCCCTACAATCCCCTCCCCTGTCCCCTCTGGTCACTATCACCCTGTTCTCAATTTCAATGTCTCTGGTTACATTTTGCTCGCTTGTTTGTTTTGCTGATTAGGTTCCACTTATAGATGAGATCATATGGTATTTGTCCTTCACTCCCTGGCTTATTTCACTTAGCATAATGCTCTCCGGTTCCACCCATTTTTAATAATCTTAATCTTTCTTCATATCTACGATTGGCAGAAAATGTGTCTTATAACTGTGCACAGGCATCACCTTGTGACAGAGAACTAGGCGAAGGCTTGCGTCTAACCAAAAATGTCTGGTGGTTAAAAAAACTCATATTTTAGTATTCCAACTTCTAATTATTTTATAAACAAACTTTAACAGTGTGTGGAACTTGCTTTTTGTGTACCGTGTGATGTGGGATCCACTTTAGAATAAGTTTTTAAAACTGTATTGATCGGATGTGCCAGCTCTAAAAATGCTTTATGATTCACAGGAAGAATGGGCCGTATTCATAATCTCAGAACAGAAGTCAGATCTTCTATCATTAAACAGAGAATTCTGGTGCTGATCAAAAAACAAACAAGTAAACAACCTCACACGTAAAAAGGATGAGGCTCACACAAAATGCACGATACAAAGCTTTTCACTTACTTGGTACCAGGCCGTTTCTGGAGGGCTTTATCCAGGATGAGAGATGGCGCGCTCCTCCTCCTCTCCGCTAGCGTCTTCATTTTCTGTTGAGGAAAAGAACCAAAGTAAGACCGTGGGGCGTGTACAGAGAGTGAGTGTCAATTTTCAACCGAATTCAGCAAGTTTTACATTGCCCATGAAGAAGTTTGTAACCTCACTTTACGAAGATAAAATAGTAACATCTAAGCTAGGAAGCTAGTATCAAAAAGTAGCATAGAAAGTGAATGTTTTTTTATGGTCTGAGAATAAGGTCAAATGCTGACCAGAGTATCTGGGAAAAGCATCATCTTAACCGTTACCGTCCTTTTCGGCTAACGTACATTTTGCTTATTATGTGCTGGGCCCTGTGCTGAAGGCAGAACAGGATTATCTCATTTACACTCCAAAATGTCATCAAAGTAGGTTCCACTGTCTGTGTTATGGGAAGGGGAGGCCCCAAACTGGTTTTCTAGAAGAGACAGAACTTGAAGACATCAAGTAAAAGGAGGAACAAGAAAAACAGTAAAAGCAAAGGATGGAGACTAGATTCTTACTCATTTAACAGCCCTTTGATGTATTTACAGATTTGGAAATATCTTCTTCAAATATATATTTTTTACTATAATTTAAAACAAAAACAACAAAGACATTTTCTATGACTGGTGTAGTTCAGCAGGATGGGCACTGTCCTGCAAACCAAAAGGTCACTGGTTCGATTCCCAGTCAGGACACACGCTTGGGCTGTGGGCCAGGTCGCCAGTGGGGATATGAGAGAGGCAACCGATCGATGTTTCTCTTGCACATCAAGTGTTTCTCTCCCTCTCTTTCTCCCTCCCTCCCCCTCTCTAAAAATAAATGAATGAAATCTTTAAAAAAATAAAAAAGGGCTCCCCCCCCCTTTTCTAGGTATTCTAGAAACATAGAATCAACGGGATAGTTCAGGTACTCTGTTTCAGAGGACCTGAAATTTGTGGTAAATGAGGTTTTATTTAGCTTGAACTATGCACGTAACTACTCTCTAAATTCAATTACATATTTAATAAATCCAGACTGAGTAAGAGGGCCTGCCAGGGAGCGTGGATGAGTAAAATGAGCAACAGTCACAAAGAGCCATGAGTGAAGTGCAGGATGTCTTCTCAGAGTCATTCCTCCCGCTCCCACCTCCCCCCCATCTTGGCCGGAGGTCTCACCCACCGCCTGAGGGTCTAGGCCACCCATGCTTGGGAACTGGACTCTACACTCCATCAAGAACCATGCACGACTAAACAGTTCATATCCGTATGGCATTACACGATTCATAAAGTCTTGGCTACTTAGCTGCCTAAATAAAACCTAGACCCTAGCATGGGAACGGAGGCGGAATTACCCCGGGAGAAGGGGGCGGCAGACGCCGGCACAGTCCTCATCCCCCCAGTGCGCCATGCCCCGCGAGGATCTCTTCTGAAGCACTGGTGTCCCCAGCGCCGTGGCCTCAGGGCTGCCGCTTCCCCGGTTAATCTTTTGGCTCACACGTGGACACTGCATGCCCAAACCTCCCCGGCATAGCTCAGATAGCAGATGAAACAATTACATAAAACATTCATAAAGGACAGGAAACAAGCAGATAAGAAATACAGAATACGGCCTTTCTCACCCAGTTATTAACCATGAATCGGCTTCAGGGCAGGTTAGATTGTATGAAATTGTTTGTATAATACGTATGAGTATTTGGTGCCTTCCCTCTGCAGAGAAAGCCCACCCATAGTTTCATCAGAGTTCTACAATCCCTCCCACCCCAGTAATTCTGATAACCTACTTCATGTGTAATAGCTTGTAAACCTCACCCCACTGTTTCCGTTCGTCACACCTCCTGGAATCGTAAGTCTCAGGAGTCTAACATCCGGAGGCTGGTGGGACTGCGAACGTTACAGGTGAAGGGAAATCTGGAAGACAACACCCCCTCCAAGTGAAGAGTCTCAATAATGGAAGACAACACCCTCTCCAAGTGAAGAGTCTCAATAATGGAAGACAACACCCCCTCCAAGTGAAGAGTCTCAATAATGGAAGACAGCATTGATTTTTACTAAGAAAGGTGGCAGCCTGTTCATATGCAGATTTTCTGCTGGATTCTGTGTCACCTTCACACCTGGGCTTGCCTGCTGCTCACTATTCCAACACCTGCACTCAGGATCTGCTTACTGTGCTTTGAACTTGGAAATAATATGTCCAGTCCTTTTAAGCTTAACCTGGGCCCTTCACCTTCCAACTCTCTTGACTGTGAGGGTCTGCCAGCCTACCTTGGAGGGTTGTGCGTTTATGGACCTGTCTCTCAGTCTTCTTTCTGTTGCCCCTAACCCCATAAAACCACCCACTGTCAGCAGATCCAAGCTCCTAAACTAGATCTTCATCAATATATAAGTTCTAATTCTGAGCTCCTTGGCTTTCCAGGTTTATAAAGAATTTGGAGAGCATTCAAAAGATAGCCATAAAAATGATTTAAAATGTGGAGGAAAAAAGGGGCCTATAAGAAAAGTTAAACTGATCTGAAATTCTTTATTTGGAAACATTAATCATCCCCAAATTAATGTAGAGTTATAACACAGAGGATAGGAAGTATCTTCCAAGGAAGACAAGGCACAAAGAACCTGCAAACTGTAGACTAGGAATCCAAGTTGATCTTGGGTAGTGGTTCTTTGAGAAATTTATAAAAGTTATGAACTAAATTATGCACATAATTTCAGGGGGTTCAGAAACCCACAGAATATTTATTCCTTAGTGATTCCTGAAACCCAAATATGAAACCTTCTGATATAAAGAAATCTTTCTGAGAGTGATGGCTGTTAAACACGAGAATGGATAATCAAAGAAGGCTGATGTATTTTCCTCTGCATGGGTGCTTTTAAAATGGTTTTTCATAGAGCTTAATATACAGGATCATTTTACACGTAGTAATCAGGCTGTGCTTTATTGGTTGTAACACTGTCTGGTGTCTGAGGAGTCAAATGCAGTGTTCCTACCTCACCCAGCAAACCCACAGTCAGGAGAATGCACCCAAACTACAGGCAGAATATTATTTTTGAGATCCTATTGCTAGTAATGAACCTTATTTTACCACTAATGAGATATGCAACTCAAGGCAATCCAGTCACTTTTCCAGGCCTCTATTTCCTTATTAAGAAAAAGGAAATATCAGCTTCATATAGTTTCACAGGTAGCTTCTATTTCTGATAGTCTCATAAGAAGTGTCCACCAAAGACTCACCCATTTAGAATTCAGAGTATTCACTTCTCTTGTAAGTAATGAGTCTTAAGAGTTGCCAATAGGAGGGCTTAATAAATAAATTTATGTATTAATTCATTCAAAATACACAGATCTCTTTTTTTAATCCTCACCCAAAGACAGTTTTTCATTGCTTTTAGAGAGAGAAGGGGGATGGGGATGGAAGGAGAGACAGACGGACAGACAACGAGAGAAGAACATCAGTTAGTTGCCAACGGTTGCCTCCTGCACATGCTCCGACTGCGGACTGAACCCGAAACTCAGGTGTGTGCCCTGACTGAGATTTCAAACCCCAAACCTTTCCGTGTACAGAAAACACTGCAACCAACTGAGCCACACCAGCCGGGGCCAGGGCTCTTTCTTTTGCTCCTAAGCATTATGGAACACAGGGCCAGCAGTGATTTTGAAACAAATTCACACATCAGAGAATCTGTTCTCAGGCAACAAAGACTTGGATGTTCTTTCTGTTTATAATAACTGTGTGAAACGCAATGCATGGAAATAGAATGAGGCCATTGACTATCTCACAAACCTGTAACAGTACAAACTTATCAGGATAGCTTGAGACTATGTTATATTAGCACCAAAAAATAATACAGTTGTTCAGGGACAGGGAAAACTATGAGTCTTTGCCTCACAGGACACAGAAAGAAGGTTTAAAACTGTATGTTTTCTTTGTGAGCTTAGAAATCAAAATCCACAGTGTTCGGAATGTATAAGTTCTTAATGTTAATATCTAGATGACCTCGGAAATATTGCATACCATTCTGAAACTGAGTATTTTTAAAAGGTAGTATTATTTTCTAAGTTGATGAACTACACATTAGGCAAAAATTCAATTGCATTAATCTTTTGAGAACAATTTTCTTGATATCATACCATTTACCTAGTCTTATGCAGCCCAAAAAACTAAACAAGAGTTTTATAAGAGCTAAAAAACAAACAAACATAAATAGCCTTTATTTATTCCTCCAATCCTAAATAGGAAGGATGAGAAGGAACTTGAGAAAAGTTGTAAAGGAAAATAAATAGTAATTGAAATTTTAAAACTGCTGGGCTTTTTTTTTTTTAAGATTTTATTTATTTTTAGAGAGGGGAAGGGAGGAAGAAAGAGAGAGAGAGAAACCTCAGTGTGTGGTTGCTTCTCGTGTGGTCCCCACTGGGGACCTGACCTGCAACCCAGGCATGTGCCCTGACTGGGAATCGAACCTGCGACCCTTTGGTTTGCAGTCTGCACTCGATCCACTGAGCTACACCAGCCAGAGAAAACTGCTGGGCTTTTTTTTTTACTAGCAGGCATTTATTAGGAAAGTAGACCATGAATACAAGAGAGAAGTTAGATCTTTGATTTTCTAAGCTGTCTCTTCTGTACTGAATGCAAAAAACCTATTCTTCCAAAAGAATAAATGGATAGAGGTCATAATTGAAGATAAGAAACAAATGCGTATAATTAATTTTTTTTTTGTATTTCAATAACACAAAACTCTAGCAACATTACCAGCTAATCTGCAAGGTGCTTTCACTTCAACACTCTTTCAATCAGTGGGATTAACTATATTTTCAATTTCTTGTGTTCCTAGCTTGCTCTACATATCATGCTTCAGTTACAGCCATTTATTTTTCTGCATGGTTCTAGAAAGCAGGGGCTATGCCTTCTTTCCAAACTACCTCCCACCCTCCTACAATCACCCACTGGAACTCTATACACTCTGTAGCAGGCCTGCTTTTCATCCCCAAAGCACAGCAGACTGTACGGCACAAACTGTACACCCAGTAAGTGAAGGTTTTATGGCAATTTTAAAACCCACCCATCCTGCACATCTATACCACTGTCCTCACACACACACACAGAAAAACAAACAAGCAAACAAACATACAAAACTTTGGGTACTCTACTGGAATGCTGTCACTAAGGACATGTCAACATGACTCTTAACATGACAGTAAGAGTCACTCTTGCACACTGCAAATGACATCTTTTGACACGGTGTTGGTTTTTACCACTTAGCGCTGCACGGGAAGCACCTGTCTGATGATAAATTTAATTACTTGCCAACAGATGATGCAAGGGCAACTGGCTACCCACATGCAAAAGAATGAAGCTGGACTCCTACCTCACACCACACCCAAAATTTAACTCAAAATGGTTCAACGATTTAAAAGTAAGAGCAGACACTATACAAATTTTGGAAGAAAACACAGGCAGAAATATTTGTGATTTTAGATTAGGTAATGGTTTTTCAGACATGATACCAAAAACACAAGCAAAAGAAAAAAACAACATAAATTAGACATGACTGTCAACATGAAAAACGTCTGTGCTTCAAAGGACACTATTAAGAAGTGAAAAGAAGACCCACAAAATGGGAGAAAAATTCTGCCATTCATCAGACATTTGTATCTGAAATATATAAAGAACTATTACAATTCAATAAAGACAAGCCGATTTTAAAATGGGCAAAGGATCCGAAAAGACAGTTCTCCAAAGAAGATATGCGATAGCCAGAAAGCACATGAGAAGATGTTCAACATTATTAGCCACCAGGGAAATGCAAGTCAAAACCGTGCAATGCCCCTTTATACTCATCAGGATGACTGTCATAGAAAAGACAGCTAAACAATCGGGGACGAGCACGTGACCACAGCGCGCTCCGCATCCTCCAATCACGTCTCTCACCGGAACCCGGCCTGCTGGGGGGAAATGCGAAGCGGTGCTGCCGCTTCGAACACAGTCGGGCAGTTTTACAAACGGCTGCACACGGTTACTAGGTGATCCTGCAATTCCTCCCAGGCACATACAAGAGGCACAGACGCATGTTCATAGCAACACACGAATGTTCCAGTCGGCATTATTCACGGCAGTCAACAAGCAGCGACAACCCCAATGCACATTAACGGACGAACAAATAAACGAAATGCGGTATATACGTAAAATCTAACATTACTCGGCAACGGAAGTTCTGATACGTGTGCAACAACACGCATGACTCTTGAAAACCTTACGCTAATTAAAAGAAGTCAATCCCAAAGGACCACACAACGTATGATTCCATTTATGTGAAATAT
Source organism: Anoura caudifer (assembly GCA_004027475.1). Lineage (NCBI taxonomy): Eukaryota > Metazoa > Chordata > Mammalia > Chiroptera > Phyllostomidae > Anoura > Anoura caudifer. The sequence goes on along the minus strand of PVKU01005406.1, from coordinate 102,116 downwards.
CCACACTAAACGAACCCACAGAAACTTAGTGTTTGCCTGGGATCTGGGGAGATGAAGGTGCTGGGATGTGACAGCTAAGGGGTATGGCAATTCCCTTTGGGGTTTTCCTAAAACTGACTGGGGTGATGGATGCACAATTCTGCGAACGTACTAAAAACCACTGACCTGTGTACTTTTCAGTGGATGAACCGTATGGCAAGTGAGTTATATCTCAATAAAACTATTAAAATACGCTAACTGCCAAATTCCTAAATCATCGGGCTCCTTCCCAGCAAACTGGTTCATCACCAGAAGCTGTAATTTCCTTTATTTGTATAGCAGTCATCTGAAGTATAACACATCAAGGATGGAACTTATTTACGTGCTCTTGGTCCAACATGTTCTTGCGCTAAATGTTTGAGCGGCTGCCCATCTGAACTCCTTGGAGATCTGAGGGATACGGCCGGCTGCCTGTTGTGACTTCCCACCCTTTCTCCCCCGTTCTTCCCGTGCCCTGCCCAGCATTTCCCTGTTCTCAACGCCTGTGTGTCAAGTCAGTGAATGAACACAGACTGCATCTGAGAGTTTAACACAGTGTGCCTATGTAGGAAAATGTCGTTGTAAACAGGTCACTGTAGAAAAAAGTTTTTTTTCTTCTGTTTTCAACAACTCAGATAACATTGTTTACATAAAAACCTAGATGAAATCTCTCATTGGAAATTTAACTTCACGTCAATCAAGAGATACGGTATTATTTTTGATGCCTCCAAATCACTCTGAATCTGGTTATTCTTAGTTTAGATTAAAGGGGAAAAAGCCTATCAAAAGAAAGGAGCAGGATGAAAGGTTTAAGTCAGGTGCACTGCAATTTTTCATGTGTTGTTTTTTCCAGTCACTTTTTGAAGAAATATTCAAGCCGTGCAGTGGAATTTAAGCCAAATGTAATGAAGTCACTTTCAAACATTTAAAGTTAGCATGCAATTAAAATAAAGCCTTTGATGAAGGCTTGTAAATACTCTATAAACTTCCGAAGCCGGAAAAAATACTGAAGCCCATTTGTAAGTTAGCTTATTCAGATTTAACTATTAGTCCTTCTGTGGCCAGTCTGTACCATTTCTTGTCTTCCTACATGACTGTAGCATTTATTTGGGGAGAAATAACTCAAAGACACTGGCTCTGCAAAGGCACGAGAAAATTATTCTTAACCTTGCTTCTAAGGCCCTATTATCACAAAAATGTTCTGACCACTGGGTGAGCTGAAGCTTCTCGCTATTGTCAGTCTGGCCTCTGATGAGTAAGATATTCTCTTTAGTCATAATCGTCCCATCCAGAATCACTCTGAACATTTAGTTAAAACAAGTACCATCACAACAGACATACTATAAAGGAATAAAAGTTATTTTCTGAGGCTACAAAAGAAACATTTTTACTGTTGGCTACCCTTCCTCTTCCTGTGATACGACCACTATGAAATAATAAATACGAGAATCAATATAATGTAGAAAAATGGGCATGGGGCTAAATTCTGGACCCCGATTCTATCACTTCAGCTCTCAGAGTCTTCGCTGTAAAGTGACGTAACCACCCAACCTACCACAAAGAATCGAATGAAGATTATTATACACATGCAAGTCCTCTGACATGGAAAGCACCTTGAGAGCGTAACATAAAGAGCGATGCTCCAGAGAACCTACGTACTGCCCGTAAATAACTACGAGGACCGCAGAACCCCCTTACGTATTATTACCTGTTCCTCTGCCTCCGCCCCTCCCACGTAGGTCACTACGGGCCTTCACGTTCACTGGCTCTTCTTCCTCCGCAAAGCCGCCGGCTTCAACACCTTCAACACCCCATGACGACTCCCTGGGGCAGACAAGGCCGATGCTCCTCCCCTGGCCCCTTGCAGGCAGGGCTGCCCTACGTGATCACAGCATATCACAGCATTCCCCATATGAAGCGATACTATGTGTACATCCATGGCACAGACTATAATAAACAAAAAAAACAAAAAAGCCCTGGCTGTCTCAGTACCTGTCTACCCGTCTGAAGGCTGAGAGGCTGCATGTATCGGACGCATCTGCAATGGCTGGGAAACTCAACTTCTCACTTTCCTCATGCAGAGTGACAGGGTATGGCGGTCAAGTCCAAAAACCGTAATGGTAAGAGAATGTACCAAATAAGAATTAAAAAACAGGCCTATGTCTATGCAGATTCAGACAGAGTGTCACCTAGTAACGGCTGCCGTCGGGTTGGGATTCCAGAGGCTGAACGTAGGGATACAAGGGAAAATACAGACACCTCTCCTACATATTAGGACCCAGGTAAACAGGGAAAGAGAAGGGCTACGGAGCAGCTGGGTTTTTCAGATCTTTGAAATATGAGCCCATGGGGGCGCATTCCATCTTCAGAGTCCACACACCAGCGACCAGACATCCAAAAATAGGTTTCACCTTTCCCTTGTGCCATGTGACAGCTGTCTATCAAAATCAGGTCAAAGCTGCTGGGCACAACCCTGACCCATAGTGCTGATAGGGCTATTTCTGCCGTGGGTTGGATTGTTTCTAATCTAGACTTGTCCTAGATAAAGAAAATCAGACTGAAACAAAATTATAAAATAAACGGGGCCGTGCTGCCCGCAGGGCCCGTGACTGACGGCTGGCGGCAGGCTGCTCTCTCTGCTCCCCTTCCAGCCTCCCACCCTGCGGCCAAGTCTTCCCCTAGTAAAACTGAACGTCGCTTCCATCCCAGGTCGTTTCAGAAAACGGCTGCAGTTCCCGTCAGCAAACCGAGCTCTCACCCTGCAGGCTTTTTGCAGGCATCGGAATCGGGAGGGTCCCTGCGTTGCAGACACAACGTTGGAGGTAGCAGCAGAAAGAACCAGAGAGCAAACTTTTTGCTCAGTAAAAGTTTACTTAGAGGTTCTCAGTCAGCGTAGGGTACCACGGCAAAATAACACACGCTGGATGGTTTAAGCAGCATTTCTAACAGTTCTGGAGACGGGGAAATCCAAGGTCAAGGTGCTCACAGACTGGGTTCTTGCGAGGGCCCTTTCCCTGATTTGCAGACAGCTGCCTTCCTGCTCTGTCCTCGAATGGGGGGCAGAGGTGGCGGGGGGCAAGCTCTTGGTCTCTGACAATGGCACTGAGACCATCACGGGGATTTGGTTCTCATGACCTCACCTAATCTAATTATTCCCCAAATGCCCCTACCTGCGTATAAATACTGCCACACTGGGGAGTGGAACTTCAACGTACGAGTTTGCGGGGGGGACACATTGAGCCCACCACAGCAGAGGTGTCCGCCAAATGCCCTGGAGATACGAAGGGGTGAGTCACCAAACTCCTATCAAATCGCAATAACACGTAGGTACAGGGTCCGGCAGAAGTAACGACTGCTTGAGTGTGGTTGGCAGGGTAATAATACGGGTGTAATAATTTGTGGTTTTAATTTGAACATCTCACCTAAAATGGCATAGGGTGTGCTTGAACGTGCTATTGTTATGTTATAGAATTACACACTTACGATTTCGCAATAAATATTTTTGTAATAAAAAAGGGGAGTTATTTGTGCTGCACCCTTTACATTTCCTCAAAAGCACCGTGAATATGGGCTGTGTGTACATATAGGTGCATATACAGTGTGTAACATGTTTTAGTGGCATTTTAAACTGAAATCTGGTATATTTTCAGATACTGACACCTTCTAGGAAGGCAAGCTTTGTAATCACATATTTCCGTTAAATTTCATGTGGTTCTTTAAGGTAGAGGATGTCTTTAATGAGAACAGCCACGAAGTTTGGGACAGCTGGAGGAGAAACGTGAAAGATTCAGACACGTAAATTATTAAAGTTGGAGCCCTCACTTTCTGCAGATTATCGGTTGTCTCACCTCTTCCGGTCTGTTTTGCCCCGCAAACCTTTGATCCAATCATAACCTGGGGGGATGCTGACATCACAGGGAGCGGTAAATTGCTTTGCAACAATCTTCACTTCAACCAAAAGCAGTAACTGCTCTCTTTAGGTTATTTGTGACTTGTGAATTTTCAGTCTATAGCTACAACTTTCTATTTTAACTCGGAATGCTCAATATTCAAAATTAACAATGACTTTTAACACAGATATGTAAAAATAAAAGATTGTCCTTAACTTTCATTTTTTAGAGCATACAAATAGACTTGCCAAAATATTAATTTTTATTTTGCTATGTTAAAATGCAGTATTGTGTTCACACTTTAAGTAAAAATACCTATTCAAGTAAGAGTTTTTCCTGTATTCAAGATTCAGGATATGAAACATTTAGTGAATGGAGAAATTTTCAACTGGGTTTCCCACACATGATTTCCCATCTGAGGCATGGGATTCAGTGCACCCCTACAGAACTTTGAAATATAGTTTTGGGTGTAGAGAATATGCCAAGCTTTCCAACAGAGAGCAAGATTGAGGAGCAAACCCGGCTGAAAAGCTCTTGAAATGGGAGGGCTTTACATAAAACATGCGAAAATGACAGATAACAAGGCATAAAACACAGCTTTCCAAAGTAATTAAATTAGACCAATGATTGTGTCATTGTCGCTGTTAGTCGATAACAACTAGAATGATTAATTTGATGTGCCAGCTTGAATGGCCATGAGGTACCCAGATTCAACACATTTCCAGGTGTGTCTGTGAAGGTATTTCGGGGTGAGATTATCATTTGAATCGCTGGACTCAGTAAAGCGGAATGTCCCCCCAAAGTGAGTAGGCATCATTCAACCCCTTAAGGGTCTTTTCAGAACAAAAAGTAGAGGAAGGAGGAATTCTCCCCTCCCTTCGCCCCCTCACTGTTGAGCTGGGATGTCTCACTTCATCTTTTCTTGCCCTCAGGAAAAGGTGGTTGTGAATTACATGGCCCCCCTGGGTCTCCAGCTTGCAGATGGCAGGTCGCCAGACTTGTATTGGTCTGTGTTTTCTCGAGAACCCTGAAGAATACATTTACTCATTGGCAACAATGAACAGGACACTCAATGGTAGATGGAGAGGGTAGAGATTCTGTCCCCCAATGAATAAAATTACTTCTCAGAAGACACATATATGTGCTTTTCTCAGCTGGTTATATCCCATTCAAATCCATTCTCTCCTACGTCTCATGTTACAAATAATAACAAATACACCTATAGTCTAGATGGAAATAAAAACAGCTGGAAGACCTGGGTTCAAACTCCAGTTCTGTTGCTTCCTGCATGTACGCTTGGCAGGGCTCAGCTCCTTTTTCTGTAAGAGTAAGACAACAACACCTACCTGATATAAAATGTATACGTAACACACAGAATTGGGCATTCATTTAAAGAGATTTTAAAAACGCCCTTTACTACTCTATAAATTAGAAACAGCACACTCATCTTCTTGCTCAAGTTGCTCTCCTATATCTGATATTTACGACCTTCAAGGGTGACTGCTTTGAAGGATAGAATTATGGACTAAATGTTTGTGTCCCCCCTCAGTTCATGTGACTCATTTTCTAACCGCCAATATAACGATATTTGCAGGTGGGGGGGTTCTTGGCAAGTGATTAGGGTTAGATGAGGTCATGAGAGTGGGGGTGCCCCATGATGAGATTAGTGCCCTTATGCGAAGAAGCCAGCGATCTCTAGCTCCTTCTCCATCCTTCTTCCCCTCGCCGTCACCTCCTCCTTCCCTCTCCTCCCCTCTCCCTCTTGCTCCGTTTCCCTATCCCCCCCACACACAGAGCAAAGGGATAACTGCAAGCCAAGAGGAGGGGCTCTCACCAGGAACTGGACTAGCTGACATCCGGACCACGGGAATTCACAGCCTCCAGAACTTGAGGAAAACCGTCTGTTGCTTTAAGGCCCCCCAGTTTATGGTACACTGTTAGGGCACCCTGAGCCGAACAAGACAGACAGCACGCGCTCGTTTGCATGTAAATGTTCTTGTATTAGATTCAAAGAAATAAAACGGTTTTTTGCTTTACACCTGCTTTCACCTGGTAAAAGATACTACTGGCTGCTGCGCTTTTTTGAAAGTGTTTTCATATACTTTCTTCTTTTGACTCATAAAAAAAAAAACATGTGAGATAAACCGGATATGTATTATTACCCCCATTTTACAGACAAAGAAACATAGTACCGTCGGAAGTTCGGAGGTCATACCAGTGATAACAGAGGCCATTTCCGATCAATGTTAATTCAGTTGTTGGTAATTCTAGACTCCTCTCAGCAAAAACAAACTCCTGTGCCTGATTTCATGCAATTTACTTTGTGAATAACACCAGCAAGGATTCGGTAAGGATGCTAGTTTAACCATAGGCGTATTTTTTCTCCTCATTATTAAAGAATAAAACTAAACCTTATTCCGCAAGATGTTTCATTCAAACCCCAGCACAAGACACACACACGGCCCAAGTCAGCCGTCGGGGTGTTCTAGAATGAGTTGCTATAAACAGATTTGAACCCAGAGAGTATAGGCAAAAGAGAGAGAATGAAGCGTACACAACAGCAGCTGCCACGTTTTAAAATGTTGGAGCTATTTTAAAATCCTTTGCTGCGACTTACTTTCTGTGCCCGTCTTTCTCCCCTATCCCACTAGCCATCTTATTTAAAGAGTTTTCAGTTAGTACGTGAAACCAAAGGGTCAGGGTGCTCAGGTAGGAAACAAATCACCCTAGCTGAAATTATTCTAATACATGTTTCCTCTTCATTTCATAAAAAGTTTTCTCTTCAAATATATATATATATCTATATATATCTATATATATATATATCCTCAAGGATTCATTATCCATGATTCTATCCAGATTGAGTTATCTATATGCTGCTATTATACGTTAAAGCCACATTTAAAAAAAATAATGAAAAAATCTCTTATGTATTCTTTTGAAGAGCCTCAGTGATGATAACTCTTTGATTTTTGGAAACGGTCAAATCATCTGACTGGTAAATGAAGGCGAATGAACCAACCAGGTAATGCTGCTTGAGGTGAAATGTGACTAAAATGAAGAGACTGACTTCTCATATACCATCTGCAAACTAGCTCCTCAAACACTTAATGCTCTTTCCACCTCAGAACCTTTGAACAATTGCTACCAGTTCTTGGAATCTTTCTATAGCGCGTTCTCCGTCACTTACAAAAGAGTTAAATACCAAAAGAGGCCTCCCCTGAACACCCTAATGCCAAGAGTGGTCTAGGCTTCATACCCATGTTTGTCTAAATCAGGGTCATTTTTGTTTCTTTAACAAAAGTTATTACTATGTATGGCTTTTAAAACTGTTCTTGCCTCTTCCTCTCAACCCGTGCTGTCAAATACAGCACTCACCAGACACACGTGCCTACTTAAATTTAAATTCAAATAAATTACAGCGAAGTAAAATTACATTTTAAAAATTACCAATCTGATTTCATCAAAATTAAGAACCTCTGTTCTTTGAAAGACACTGTTAAGAAAAGCAAATGACAAGCCACAGAATGGGGGAAGGCATTTGCAATGCACATATATGATAAAAGACTTTGAATCCAGAATATATAAATAACTCTCCAAACTCAATAATAAGAAAATGAACAACCTAAAACTGGGCAAAATATTTGAGTAGCCACTTCACTAAAGATAACATATGGACGACAAGTAAGCGTGTGGTAAGATGCTCAGCCTAATTAGTCACTAGTGAAGTGTCAATCAAAACCACAGTGAGATAGTACCTTACACTCTCTAGGATGGATATAACGAAAAAGACAGATAATAAGTGCTGGTGAAGATGTGGAGAAACTGGGCTTTTATAGGCTGCTGGTAGAAATTAAAGCCACCTAGGAAAATAATTCGACAGTTTCCTACATTAAACATACACCTAAAATATGACCCAGCCATCAAACACCTCAATATTTACCCGAAAGACATGAGAGCCCGAGTCCACGCAAAGCCTTGTACATGAATGTCGACAGAGGCTTTATTTGTACAGCCAAAGCCTGGAACTCACCAAATACCCATTAGTAGGTGAATGGATAAACAAACTGTGGTTTATCCATATGATCAAATACTGATCAGCAAGAAACTGAATTACTGATATGGGTAAAAAAAAGTATGAATTGCAAAGTAGTTAAACTGAATTAAGGAATGCAAAAAAGAATATACAGAATGATTCCATTTATATAAAATTCTTGAGAATGAAAATTAATCTATAGTTGCCTAGGAACAGAGAGGGAAAAAAAGGGATTGGACACAGACCTGAGGAAATGTAGGGGTGACAAATATGGTCGGTCTCTTGACTGTGGTAATGGTTTCACAGGTGTATACATACGTCAAAACTTATCGATTTATATATTTTAAACTTGTTCAATTTATCGTATGTCAATTATACCTCAGTGAAGCTGTTAAACATTTTTGGTTCCCCAGTTGATCCGGCCACATTTCAAGTGCTCATTAGCCACATGCCGTCAGTAGCTATTCAATTGGACATTGTAGATAAAAGGCAGTTCTGTCATTACAGAAAGTTCTAGGCAACAGGGGTGCTCTGGCCAGAGGTCAGCAAACGATACACCAGGGACCCACCGCCAGTTCTCTAAATAAAGTTTTCTTGGAACACAGCTATGACAACTCATTTGCATATTATCTCTGGCTGTTTTAGTGCCACAGTGGCAGAGTGGGTAGTTGAGACAGACACCTTATGGTTTACAAACCTAACTTAGCTGTCCCTTTAAGAAGATCTGCTGACTCTGCTCTGAACCATAAACTCTGAATACAAGGACCAGTATCTTGGCTGTGCATAACCCAAGTAATACTGAGTCCCTAAAATACGCCACTGTCCTAGGAAGTGGGGAAGCAGCCCTGAACAGTTCAGATAAGGTCCCTGTTCTCGCAGTGAATTCCTACTTAGGCAACATAGCCAGGAAATAAGTAAGAAAATATAAGGCGAGGATGAATGCCAAGATGAAAATAAAACAGGAAGTGCAGAGATGATTAAGGGGCAACCTCCACTTAGGTAGTTAGGACAGGCCTCTGGGACAACCTCATATCCGAATGGTATAAAAGAATCAATCCTGCAAATACCTGCGGCAGAGCGGAGGGAACAGCAAAATCAAGGACTCGACTAGAAATGCACCGACGACCTGATGTTTGAGAAAGAAGGTCCATGTGGCTGGAGAATACAAGGTGGCAAGGGTTCAGATGAGGATGGAGAAACAGAGAGGCCCAAGCGGAGTCTGAATTTTATTCTAAATATGATGAAAAGCCACTACAGGTTGTTAAGCAAGCGAGCAACATGAGCAATTTACGGTTTTAGCAGCACCTGGATCAGGTAAGAGCAAAAAAAGGTGTTAAGACAAGTTAAAGAGTTTTTGCAAAGGTAAAAGTGAAAGGTGGTGGTTTGGCTTGGGCCACGGTGGCAGCAATGGAGATGAAGTGGATAAATTCAAAATATGTTTTGAAGTAATATCTGACTGGATATTAATATCTTCCTGATGGTTGCTGTAGAGTAAGGCAATGGGAAGAGTTGAAAATGAACCCTAGATTTTTGGCTTGAACAACTGGGACACAGTAGTATGAATTACAGATATATGGGAAATTATAAACAATAAGAGTTAACAATTATTGAGGGTTTATTATATGTCAGTATTCACTCATCATCATCGCATTTAATTTTCCTGGTAATCTTGAGCGGGTAGGTATTATTGTTATTTTCACTTTACAAATAGAAAACAAAAATGTTTAAGTAACTTATCTAGGACAGAAAGCTAGTACCAACTCAATGGAGACTTGAACCTAGGTCATCAGACTCCAAATTCTACCACACTGTATAAAACTGCCTCAGTGACAAGTAGTTTCTAGGAATATGATCTACATTCTGGGCAATGACAGCACCACTGGGTTAACAGACTCTCAGGATGACTAATTTGAAAGAAGCTACTTTTCTTTAACTCCCATTATTTAAACAGAGTACAAGATATAATTGTCATCTACATACTTTTCCTCCGGCATTATCGCTTTGATTCCTAGTTTTAAAAATTAGTAAACTAAAACAAGGTAAGCGATTTTCTCAAAATCACTGAGATAGTAACAGACCTGGAACGAAAAGCCAAGTGAATGTACTCCATACAATGGTCTGGCCAATGAACCTGCTGTTCAAGTTTTTGACCATTCAGTGAGAAGCACATGTTACATTGCTACCCAAAATACACACACCTATGTGCAACAGGAGAATAAGTTATGAAAAACAGCCTTTACCCCTTACTAATGTACTAATACTTCCTATTTCATTTTTTAAAAATGTTGATTGTACCTGGCAATTTAAACACTGACCCAAGCCTTAGTAACTAACATTACAACCACATAAGTAGGCTTTATTTTTAGAAATGTCTCACAACTCACCAAGACAGCCAAACACCCAAATGGTGAGATGAAACACAAATAAAGACCAATCCGGTGAGCTTTTGGAATACGTGAAGACTGGGTTCACAAGAGTGTAAATAACAATGATTCTATGAGCTACACTTCGGCGATATTTTATTTTTACTTTCTGTTGCTAACATGGAGGTCTGAAATCAAATAGATACGCCTATTAAAGTCTACAATAAGCAGAGATGCACTTTTCCGGGGGAAACATATTACAAGCAAAATAAAACAGTTCTTCAACCTGCCCCCATCACAAAGGAAGTAAAAAGCCATAGAGAGGACCAGGCTGGCAAAATCTCTTCCCTTTAAAGAAAAAGAAAAGACTAGATTGGCAACGTAGCAACCCACTACCGTTTATAATGGGTAGCATCTTAAGGACAATGGCTTAAGATGCAAAGCAGCCTTCCACCTATTGGACAAGTACTACCTTATAAATGCTCAAGTCACTCCAATGCTTTCTCCTTTTGCCCGTATGCTTAACCTTAATTATCCTTAGTTAAAAAGGAAGAGAACTGTTCAGGAACATCAATCTTTGGTTACCCCCAATGCCTTAAGTTTACAAGGATAAAAATGGCTTTAAAACCCATGCTGACTTCTGAACATTCATTTACCTCCCCCCAAAAGTAGTGTTAACCTGGTCAATTCACACACAACGCGCAACCCCTGCATCTCTGAAGGGGACAAGCGACAAGGACAAACCGCAGTCTAATACATCACAGGCTGAGCAGACACGACAGCCAATGCATCAAGTTCACTCCTGGATGGCTCTGCGACACGGTCGAGGTCCTCGGGTACTCAGCGCACAGACCTCACCTCTCTTCAACCGACCTCTAGCCAACCCAGAGCGCTGGTGGGAAGAGCCGCGACAGGCAGCAAGATCAGGACAATCTGGGAGCCTGCGCAACCCCTTAACCGCTCTAATTATATAAAAGCAATGCATTAAGACAATTCTTTACACAACAGTTGGATGATTCCTCTAATCCAATTTGCTTCCGCAGAAACTGGAAGGGAACCACCGGGACAGAACAGAAACGTCCAAATAGCGCAAAGCCTTGGGGGGAGGGGAAGCGCAAGAGCAGGAATACCCCACGGGTGGAAACACCCAAATCAGCTCCCCAGGGAGAGCGGCAGAGGCCGGCCGCCGGCGGCCACGTGCACTTGCTAAGGAAGCCGTTCCAAGGAAACCTGACCCGACCAGAATCGGCACGCCGCGAGGCGGCCGCGTTTATCCTAACGGAACGCCACAAGTTGCTGCCCGCCTCCCTCCCTCACCTCGGCTTTGACAGGGAACGTGCGCGCCGCCCCCACACCCACCGCTGCACCCAGACCCCTCTCCTGCCCCAGCAGGTCCGCAGGGCTAGGGCGCAAGGGCAGGGCGAAGGCCGCGGCCTCGGCCCATCGGACCCCGTTCTGCAGCCCACCAGCCCCACCCAGGCCGGTTCTAGGCCGAACCAAACCTCCACGGCCCCGCAGTGTCCACCGTCAGCATCCCTAACTTACCTAGAAATCTCACCTCCACCTCGGAGACCCAGAATCTCTCCCTGAGCTCCGCGCCAGGCGGAAGAACCCCCCCACCCCGCCCCGCGCAACCCCAACCCCGCGGATGCCGCATCCAGGTGAGAGGCCGGAGCCCCTGGGCCCGCAGCTCCCCCGCCTACCTTCTTCATTGCTGGTGGTCGCGTCTCGCCGGACGCCTCCAGCCCTGCTGACCTCGGGGCTGACCCCGTCAAGAGACGGTGAGCTCCCGGGGTACCTTGGGGGAGATCCAGGAGACGAGCCCCCGGAGGGGCCCGGGGAAGGCGATGCCCCAATCCGGGGCCCCACGCCCGGCTGGGGGCTGGGCTGCCTGCAGACCCCGCGGCGCAGGGAGATGAGGGGGGCCGCTGGTCTCCTCCGAGAGTGATTACGACTCTAGACGCGAAGGGTACAGGGGTGATTTGAAAGACGGCGGTGCCGCTGGGACCAGTAAGGCGGGAACGTTCTAGAACTAACGCGGCGGGGCCGCGAGCCTCGAGCGTTAAATCCCCACGGCGTCCTGCCCCCGCGCCCCGGTGGTCTGCGCCGAGGGCGCGCGCGGTGAGCGGGGCTGCCGCCGCCGCTGCTGCTGCTGCGGTGGCGGCGGAGCAGCGGCAGGCGCGGGGCCCCTCTCAGCGTCCTCACCTTTTTGGTGCCGGGGCCTCCAGCGATCCGAGACATTCCTGTCAGGGAGGAGGAGCGCCCCGGCTGCCCCCCTAGAGTCTCCTGCTGGGGGGACATCGCTTCCATGAAGAAGACTCTGAAGCAAATCCCAGCCCAGGAGGAGGCTACGCGGTCATAGCCGCAGGATCGCGGCCGGAGGGGCGAGGACGCGCGGGGCCGGGGCAGCCGCCCCGCTCAGGCTGGCAGCAAGGCTCGGGGTGCGGGCAGCGCGCCTCCCGTCGGGGCCATGAACAGCCGCCCGCGCAGACCCCGCGGGTCGGAGGCGACGGCAGCGGCGCCCGCTCGCCCGCGCCCGCGCCCGCTGCGGCCGCCCCGCCCCGCCTCGCCGCGGGCCCGCCCCTCCGCGCCGGGCGCCCGGCTCTGGGACCGCCCCCGGCCGCCTTCCTCCTGCCGGGAACACCCCGCGGCGGCTCCGCCTGCGGGGCAGCGGCCCGGCATTTTTCCGTATCTGCCTTAGGGCGAAGACGACCGACTGACCTTCTCGGGCCGCCACTCCTAGCGGGTCCAGCACAAAGCAGCTCGCGGTTCGGTGTCAGGAACCGGGGCCTCTAGCGCACAGGCACGCGCCTCTCCCATCGCTCAGCCCCCTCGCAGCGACCCCATCCCTTCCCGCGCTGAGCCCGCGGGGGATGGCGCCGCTGCAGCGCGTGCAGCGGCGGCGCAGCTGTGGGGACTTCAGCCTGAACGGAGGATTTGCAGGGATTCCTGTCCCGCTTCCAGCGGACGGCAGAGGGGAACCCCCACCCTCGTCCCCAACCCCACCCTGAAGGCCTCGGGAAGGACTTGTGCGTTGCAGAATGCCGCGGCTGTGCACAGCGGGAAGCCCGTAGCATGGCCTGACCTCTTGCGCAATCCCCAACGTTAGCCTGGCCGCGGCTGGTGCAGTCGCGGGTCGCCAGTCCCTGCACAATTTACACCAGCGGTTTCCGGTGTCCGTGCGCGGCCAAGGCGGGGGCATTGCAAACGCGAAAGCGCACTGAAGGAAAATGCAGGCAGAGAGAGGACTGAAATTTTGGCTTAGCTATCGGACAGGCTACAATATGTGGAAGTGTTTATCAGCTACTGCGCCGAGAGCAACACTTCCCGTCAGCCCAAATAGTGGCAAAAATTTTTAAGGCCAAAGAATAATCAGAGGGAGGGGATTTGGAGCCGACCGGGTTGGGTGTCGCTGCACTTGGCAGGGCTGGCTGGCTGGTGCGGATGATTCGGTAGGTGGCATTCTTCCTTTGGAGTCAGGGCTACATGAAGGGCAGATCGAGGGAAATTTGTTTGTTTTCATGGTATGGAAAAAAAAAAATCGAGGTTCCTCCCGGGTTTGGCTGCTATCAGAACAGGTAGTAGAAGAATAGGGCTCTGGCAGGCTCTGTTCCAAGCAGGAGATCTGTCCAAAACACACACACCCACGCACTACCACCACCACTAAACCCCAGAATTGTTTATTGTGGAAGTAATGGGAAGAGTGTGTTCCAGTCCATTTAAGCCTTGTCCACATCTTATTGTTTAAAATAGGCTTACACAGTCTTCCTCAATCGTGCACGAATATTATATGTAATTATATAAATCATACTCATAGAAATTGTATGTATATATAAATAGTTTATCAGGGTAATCCTCTTTTTGCTGCTCAGACCCATGTCCAGTGACAGGACTTTGCACCCCCTATAGAGTTTATCATGAATTTTACGCTGCAAAGGGTTTTGCAGTTTCTTTCATTCCTTGTTGAAATCATCCTCTTATGAATCCTGTCTTGAATGAACACTCCCACTTATCTTTACTCTCCTTGATTTTTTATATCGATAATACCATGTCCTTTTAATATCTCATGTAATTGTTTTTTAAAGTATTTTTATTGATTATGCTATTACAGTTTTCCCAATTCCCCCATCCTCCCTCCACCCTGCACCCCGCAACCCTCCAGCATCCCCCCTTTATTCATGTCCATGGGTTGTACATGTAAGTTCTTTGAGTCCTCTGTTTCCTATACCATTTTTTATCTCTATTTTGGGCCTACTAATTGTGCTTCTTCTTCCCTGTACCTTTTCCCCCTTACTCCTCCCTTCCCCCCCCTGAAATTCCTCCATGTGATGTCCATTTCTCTGATTCTGTTCCTGTTCTAGCTGTTTGCTTAGTTTTTGTTTTCATTGTTTTTCTTTTCATATAGGTTCATTTGTTGATAGTTGCGGATTTGTTGTCATTTTATTGTTCATATTTTTTATATTCTCTTTCTTAGATAAGTCCCTTTAACATTTCATATAATAAGGGCTTGGTGATGATGAACTCCTTTAACTTGACCTTATCTGGGAAGTGCTTTAGATATCTGCCCTCCCATTCTAAATGAAAGCTTTGCTGGATAGAGTAATCTTGGGTGTAGGTCCTTGCCTTTCATGACTTTAAATACCATACTTCTTTCCAGCCCCTTGTTGCCTGCAAGGTTTCTTTTGAGAAATGAGTTGATAGCCTTGTGGGAACTCCTTTGTAAGGTAACTGTCTCCTTTTCTCTTGCTGCTTTTAACATTCTCTCCTTATCTTTAATCTTGAGTAATGTAATTATGACGTGCCTTGGTGTGTTCCTCTTTGCGCTCAACTTCTTTGGGACTCTCTGGGCTTCCTCAACTTCCTGGAAGACTATTTCTTTCACCAGATTGGGGTTTTCCTTCATTATTTGTTCAAATAAGTTTTCAGTTTATTTCTGCTGTTCTCCTTCTGGCACCCCTACAATTCGGATATTGGAACATTTCAGGTTGTTTCAGAGATTTGTTAAGACTCTTCACTTTTTTGAATTCTTGTTTCTTCATTCTGTTCTGGTTGGGTGTTTATTTTTTTCTCCTGTTCCAAATCGTTGCTTTGAGTCCTGGTTTCCTGCCTGTCACTGTTGGTTCCCTGACTATTTGGTTTATTTCATTTTGGGTATCTTTCATTTGTTTTTTTGTTTTTTTGTTTGTTTGTTTTTTTTTCATTTTTCGACCAAGCTCAATCAGTTCTGTGAGCATTTTGATTACCAGAGCTTTAAATTCTCCATCAGATAGGTTGGCTAGCTCCTCATTGCTTAGTCCTCTTTCTGAAGTTTTGCTCTGTTCTCTCATTTGGGCCATATTTCTTTGTCTTGGGGCACCTGTTAAGTTGTAAGGGGGCAGGGCCTTAGGTATTCACCAGGGTAGGGCAACTCTCCTTGCTTCCCTGCCAGCACTGCCTGTGGGGGAGGGGCCCGAGAGGGGACAATGAAGCTGGACTGCTCATTTCTGGCCCACTTTCCACCACTTTCTCTCAGTGTGAGACGGAGTTTCTCCCACCACCGCAACCCCTGCTGTCGTCCACCGTCAGCTCTGAGTCTCAGTTTTGCCTTCAGGCAGCTCCACCCGCCCAGTCCATGCCTCGGCCTCGCTTCGGGTTCTTACTGATCTGGTTGTTCTGGTTGATTTTTTCTTTAATTCCTTGATTGTTGGAGTTCCATGCAGTTTGATTTTCTGGCGCTTCTGGTTGTTTCTTGATTTTAGATCGGTTGTTATCCTCCTTTTGGTTGTGTGAGGAAGCAAAGGGTTTCTACCTGCACCTCCATCTTGGCCAGAACTCTAATTTACTTGTGAATGTTTATGAACCGTCTCTGTATTCCAGGGGGTAGGAATCTTTTACTTGTTTTTGTTGTTGTTCATTGTTGCATCCCAAGTGCCCAGAGCGGTGCCTGGCACAATAAATGTTTGTTGGTTAAATGAATGAATCACACACACACACACACACACACACACACACACAGAGAAAAAGAGATAGATATAGAAAAATGAGATTGATACAGAATGGCCAAGCTAGAGTGGTTATTTCATTCAGATAGTCCCATGTATTATCAGATAATTTTTTTGCAATAAATACTTCGTGCTCCAAATGAAAGTATTATTTATACTGCACATTTGGAAAATTCATTTTTTCATTTCTTAATTTGTAAGTGCTTTTATTTCAAACTTCCTTAGTTTTGGTTTGCAGAGAAAAAAGTCCTACCAATCTCTGGTAAGGAGTTTTGCAGGAGGTCTTACTTCCTAAAGAAAATTGAGTTGGCTCAGATTAGTACTATCACCAGAGTAATGTTTTAAGAACATAGACCTGATCCCATCACTCACCTGCTTAAAACCTTCTTTGCCATCTCGTGTCTATGGAACAGAGTTCAAATGTCATAGTATGATATTCAATGTTGTCTACACTCTGACACCTTCACCCCCTCTTCTTTCTCTTATGATCTCTTGCCCCTCTTCAAGTCTCACACTCTTCTCTTCCTCATTGAGCTGTATGCACTTGCAAGAACTTGCCTTGACCTCTCATATCTTTATCACTTTGAGTTTGCTCTGCCCATAGCCTAGGAAGTTTTTCTTCTGTATTTTCCAACCTCTGCTGCTTTATGCTTGTTTATGCAGTGCATGGTCCATGGTAAATATCCAGCAGATATTTGTTGAGGAAATATATCTTCAAGACTTACGTCAGTAGTTACTTCCTGTCCTTATTTCTCTTTACCTAGCTACCTCCACATTCCAACGATCCACACAGGGCTAAGTGTACCTTCAGTTATAGTAACAGGTAACATTTACTGAGTACTTACTTCATGCTAAACACTGTTCTAAGAATTTTTCACATAGTAACTCACTTAAATTTTCATATTAACCCTACCAGGTAATATTGCCTTACACCTCACTTTACAGATAGGAAAGCCAACCGCATGTCAAGTAACTTGCTCAAACAGCTGTTCAGTAGCGAATCCAAGGTTGGAACCTGGGGAGTGCCCTTAACCACTTGGCTGTATTGCCTTTCCTGGGTGTATTTCCTCTAAGTACCTATCATTCCATACTGTTATTTATCTGTTTTATTTGCTGTAAGCCTGAAATTAAACATTCTGTTTTACTGGTTTTTACTTCCTTCTGCCAGGGTCACAACTATGCTCTCAATGATTTTTTTTTTTCATTGACTTATCTTTGAATGAATGAATCAAGTATTAGAAACAACCATCTCCATTATGCTCTATGGTTTGAGGAAGATCCTCTGATGGGGAAAAAACAATCCTGAACCAGTCCTGTTTCTCTGTAGACAGTGACATCATTTTCTCTGCATCGGGAACGTTACGTTGTAGAAAAGGATGATGCCATAAAACAGAAGCGACGACAGGGCAGCCGAAGGCATGGTGACCGTGTCTGACCCAAGCAGAATGCATCCGGAATATTTCGAGACAAACTGTAAAGCAAAATCATAAGAAAAGCAACATTCAATAGCTTGGGAAAACCCACAGCAGGCATTTAACAGGAACCAGCCTAAGACTGAAACCAAAGTGTTTCCCAATCATGATATTGAATGATGATGAATAAGTTCAACCATAAAAGGAGATGTCCATGCAACTCGTTCATTCGAGGTATGTTTTTCATGTACCTGCTATAGGACAGACACTGTGCCAGGGGCTGGGAGTACAGTCTAGATTAAAGCACAGGTATATAGTCCTCGTAAGTCCCAGGGTGTCCAGGGGAACCCCTGGCGGTGCTCCCCCACATTCTGCAGTAGAAGCTGCAAACAGAGGGCCCCCGGAGTGAGTTTAGGGATGCTTTTCAACGTGCACCTTCTAATTTTCAAGCTTGTTGCAAACCTTAAAAATTAGGGTATTTCACATAGTAACCTGGGTTCTCCTGAGAATATTGGCAACCCTGGGCCCAATTTCTCCAGCACAGCCATCGGTTACAACTGAGTTGCAGCTGTGTCGTTACGTTCGATGGTCGACAACCCTGTGGTTGTCACCGTTGCCGCTGTCCCTAGCGCTGGGGATCTAATCCCAAGTAAGGTGATGGGAGGTGCAAGACTGTCGAGGGAGAGAGGAGGCCAGATGAACACAAGTGTATGTGTGTGTGTGTGCGCGCGCGCATGTGCATGTGTGTGCATGCAACGTATTTTAAAGGCAAAGTAAGGAAGTTTTTCAGGAAGAGAAATGCTTTACAGTGTCACATTGTAGGAGATCAAGCTCTCTCTGAGGTGACTATGAGCATTGATAAACGCGAACTATTGACTTTTCCTAATTATAAAGATCGGATTGGCATTTGTTTCTTCCCTTGGTTAGAATCTCAAAGTGGAATATTTCCTCAAAGAGCGTAATTGCAGGTCTAAGGGTAGAAGCTAATGAGGTGTAAGACAGAGAAGTTAGGAAAGGGGAGGAGGAAGATAGAGGGAGGATATTAGAAGTCAACACTGGAAAAGAGCCAGGGGCCAGACTATGAAGGCCAGATCATGGACTACATGGTAAAAATTTGGACATTATTCTCTAGGGAAAGTGGTAAAAAGGGAACTGGTATGTATTGAGTGCCTGCCATGTGTCATATATACCTTACATACATTATCTCATAACCTTCCCTCTCTACCAGAGAGGTAGGCATTATTATACTAATTTTAAATTTAAAGATGAGGCTCAGAGAAATTAAGCAACTTTCTGAGGTCATACAATTAATAAATGATGGAGCCAGGACTTGAACCCAGATCTGATTGAGTACAAAGACCATATGTTTATGATGTCAACAGTACTGTCATTGATACCAGCTACCATTCATTGAGAGGGATGTGGAGATATGGATTTGGTAGTGAGATACTACTATCATAATCTTCAAAACAGCCCCAATGGCTTGTCTATTTCTACGTACTAGACGAAGAGCCTGGTACTCATAGATATAAAGCCACTTGTTAAAGATCATATGGTTACTGAATGCAAGAGCTGGAATCAAACCCAGGACACCAAAACCCGTGTTCTTAACCACTTCACTCGACGGTATTGTCTTCTTTTTGTTCCTTACAAGTGGAAAACGTCATAAATTGTGCGGTCTCCATGTGAAACTGTGTATGTTTTACACGGAGGACCAGTTTTTCATGGAAGACCAAACCTTTCCACTTAGTCCCTGGTCAGCTTGCTTGCTGGTCAAAGGCTTAGCATAATCATTTTTTAAAAAATGCATTTTACAAAGCAACTTGATATTTTAATAAGAAACAGCAAAAAGAAGAAATATCTGTTTCCCATCAAAGTTAGGTTGCTCTGTGAGCCAGACCAAATTAATTAACTACTCATCATTTGTTGTCTACCACATGCCTTGTGCTTCAAGGGTAAGCACAATCTGTGACACTTCTCTGCCCCACAAATCACTTTGGGTTTCTTTTTTGTTTGTTTGTTTGCTTTTTTCTAGGCATTTCAGTTGACTGCATATTTTTTAGTTCTTTATACATGCTACGTTACAATCCTGTCCAGAGATTTGCGGAAATTAGCCCTTTTAACAATACCCCTAATTCACCGCTATGCCTCATATCTGCTGCACAGTTATTATTGATGCTTGTATGGAAGGGTTAAGGAGCTCAGTACATGAGTAAGTTCAGTAAGTTGCGCAAGATTGCTCAGCCCCTAAGTGGTGGAACAACATTTCAGACCAGTTTTGACTCTTGAAAGTATGACACGTAAATCCTTGCCCTTAAGTTCTGTTTAAATTATAAGTGAAAGTTAACTGTTGAGTATTTGCAACAGAAAATGATACTGGTGATTAATCAAAGAAATATGTTAAAGAAAAAGAAAAGAAGTTATGTGGACATACTGAAAGAATTTTTACTTTAAGGCGTGTCTTCCAAGGCATGTTATATGCAACACTAGTACCTTAAGACACTTTTTGAATGAAAGGTGTGTGGGGGGGTCCCATCATCAAGGGTTCTATGGGATCTACCTCTCAGGATGTGATGACAGAGGAAATTAAAAGGGATGTCCTATGCCTAATGAAATTAGCTAATGTGATCATGTATATTATAAAATGTGCATATTAAATCATTGGTAAAATCTTCAGGTAAAAAATAATCATTCATTAAGCTTAATCCCTGCTTTATCTTTTTTTGCCCTGCCTCTATATAGTAAGCATGTTAATATAGTTCCAAAAGAACATTGCTGGGTATGCAACGAATTTTAATACACTAGAGATGGGAGGATGGGGCATGCTTCCATTTAATCACTTCCTCTCCCTTGGCTTTTTTCTCTTTGCACACAATGCATTCTAGTCCTTAAAGTTTTAAAATGAAACTTCCTTTCACGAGGGTTCCCTCCTGATTTATTACTACTGTACCCCCTACTTTCTTTTCCTCTTCCTTGCCAGCTTTTGGAGAAGGAATCCGTATTTACCACCTCCACTTTTTTATTGCATTTCCTTCTTGCAAATCTGAGGTCTCTTCTGTGATTTCCCAGTGATCAAATGCTGTAGCTTCTACAATCAGTTCAAGGATGACTTTTTGTAGCATATGATCCGCCACTCTTCTTATGGCAGCTGTGACACTATACTTCTGATTCATTCCACAAATAGATATCGATTACCCAACCAGTCTGAGGCCCGAAGATGCAAGATGAATACTGTAAACGCACTTCGACTCTCCTGAGGACCGCATTTCATTTGCTCTTTATTTCTCTGAATTCTCTAGCTCACCTTCACTAGATCCTCTTTTCCTATCCACATGTATACTATAGGCATCTCCCAAGGCCCTGTCCTTGCTCTTTTCCCTGCCCACATACATGTGCATGTGCAGGCACACATGCACACACATGCTCGAGGTGTTGAAGAATCATGACCTTATTTCCACTAATGTTTGCGGAGTAAGTGAATTTATGTTTTCCTAATACTGGATATAATTATAGCACTTGTAGTACTCTTTTTTTATTTAAAATAAGGATTGTTCCATGATCCACAGACAGAGTAGATGGATAGGTACTTGTTGATGAGGGAAAGTCAGAACTGTAACATACATATAAAATGATTCTTAAGTAATTAGCAAATAGTTACTGGGAAATTTTCAATTTCCTGTTAAGAAGGCATTAGGAAGATGGACAATTAAAACTTTATTACAGAATTTTTCTTCAAAAACTTTCATAGAATGAGCAAATACATTTTTTTATCCTCACTCAAGGACATTTTTACATTGCTTTTTAGAGACAGAGGGAGGAAGAGAGGAAGGGAGGGAGAAACATCGATGTGAGAGAGAAATATCAATTGGTTGCCTCCCATACACACCCCAACCAAGGATTGTATGTGCCCAGACTGGGGACTGAGCCCACAACCTAGGTATGGGCCCTGGCCAGGAATCAAAACCATTATGGGGAGATGGGCCAACCACCTGAGGCACTCTGGCCTGGGCGAGCAAACAATGTTCTTTTTAAAAAATACTGCCAACAAAGAAGGAAAGGTACATAACCTAAGCTTGCAATTCTTAAGCGTGATATCATCTTTGGAGCTTTAAAAATAATATTTGCACTCTCCAGGGGATCTGATTTAATTGATTTGGGAAGTAGCCTCAATGTCAGGGTTTTTTTCACCTTCATAGCTCCATCTAAGGTTAAAAAACCACTGACCTAAGCAAAGGATTTCAAAACCTGGTTACTGAGGAAGTGACAAAAGATTCTGAAGATTGGTAGTGCTGTATTCCTTACCTCACCCCAAATCCTACAAGAGAAGACTTCTGAATTGGCCAAATATAATTCTCCCTAAGATTGACTAAAGCTAGAAAGAAAAAAATGGGTTTAAGTATCCTTATTTTTCTCTCCTTCTAATAAATGATTAGCAGGAACTACCAGCACAGAGAAACAGGTGATACAAGTGAACAATGAAGTGGCCTCTCTCTCTATGGAAAGGAAGACTCCAGAATTACAGTTCAAGAAACTATCAAAAGCTTTTCAACACTGAAATAGTGTGCTAACCTCCACCCCAACTAGAAGCGGAGATTCCTTGAATATATAATAATATCTCAGAAGAAATAGCATACGTAGTAAATAAGAAAGTCTCAGAAGAGACAGTGGAGAACTAATATTGGAGCAGGATGAAACAAAATGACATGGCAACTACGCAGACATACTATAGCACAACAGAATCATGCATGGTATGCAAAACAGTTCAACCCATATCGCAATTAGCCTAAAGACACAGAAAGTAATTCTTCATAAATGCTGCATTTTTTTAGAATTTAATGAGACCCAGCATTCAATAAACAAGAGCTCAAGGATGTGATGACAGATGAAATGTTGCATGCCTAAGGGAAAAAAAAAAAAAAAAAAGTAAGTGCCCAACCAATGTCATTATAGAGCAAATAAATAAATTAGACACGACAACTTAATCTGATGATCAAAAGAGCATTCTCTGGTTTTGGTACATTTAATGCAGAACACTTAAGACCAAGACATATCCTTATTAAACTGTTAGGGTGGCAGCTGAGTAGGTGGCAGCTGAGTACACTTGCTCTTGCCCCCAACTCACATTCTTGGCTGATCTTCCAACAAATAACCTGAGCAATCAATGGATTCTTAGTTAATATGAGGTTTTGAAGCCAAGGAGTACAAAAGGTGCTTCACAGAAGGCTGTGAGGCCATTTTATAAGTTGAAATGCATGGTGCCTTCAGCAGTAGAAAGACTAGTCAGAAATTGCAGCTCTGTGATTCCCTCCCCTCCCAGGGCAGGGGGCCCACGTCCCTTGGAGAAAACCCCCAGACCCGTGCTGGGAGTGAGCTGGGAGGGCATACAGGTTTGGGGAGATCCAGGCTACATACACAGCGCACAGCACATCATTAGCTGCAGCACCAAACACCAACGAGGAGAGTGCCAGAGCGAGAGAGAGAGATGCTACCTCCTCAAATGATCAGGGGTCACAACTGGGTTGGATGAAGGCAGGTGGCAGCCAGCCATATCTGTGAGAAACTTTTAGCTTTTGGGAGAGGTGGTATCACCAGAGAACTCAGTACTGCAGTGTGGGTGACACAGAGAGACTTTTTAAAGGGGGAGCTGAAGTGTGCTGTGCAGGGACCCCATGCACAGCTACCCTGCCAGCAAAAATGGACAAGATTGAAAACACAGTTTGCTCCTGCTGAATACAGCTGGGCAGGGAGGTCAGAAAGTTGCACAGCAAAGGGATTTCTGGGCCCCAGTCCAGTGTGACTAGCAAGCCGGAGGCTATGCAAAGTGGAAAGTGTGGGACTGTGTCCAATGGGAGGGCAGTGGGCTGGGAATTAGATGGGCAAGAATTGAGCACCTGAAATTCTTTGCAGCCGGGCAGAACTCCCTTCCCCGTTCGAATTCAAATCTCTGGTAAGGGAAGGACCTACCTCGCCCCCACCTCTTGCAGGATTGCAAACACCACATCCAACAGGGAAGCTCTGCAAAACAAGTAAGGCCAGGCTCAAGAAACCTCTGCTGGGTGCATATCCACAGGAGAAAGACAGGCAGAGAAACTCCAAAAGGGCTCATTTTGAACTTATGTCAGGGAGACAAAATACACTGGTTCCTAGGACCCTATTCCCCTGAGGCCAGGAAAACAGTGATCAGAAATCTGTGCAGCAAGGAGTAATCAGGGCCCCACCCAGCCCCACTCTCATACAGAGCTGCCTTCAATGCTATGCAATGTCTAAGTATCAATAATAACCTTAAATGTAAATGCAATAAATGTGCCAATCAAAAGGCATAGGATAGCTGAATGGCTAAGAAAACATAATCCACATGAATGCTGTCACCAAGAGACCCACCTCAGAACAAAAGATCCACACAGGCTGAAAGTGAAGGGATAGGAAAAAATATTCCAAGCTAATGGACATAAAAATACATATGGTAGCAATACTAGCATCAGACAAAATCATCTTCAAAACAAGGCCATCACAAGAGACAAAGAAGGTCACTACATAATCCTTCAGGGAGCAGTCCAACAAAGGGGTATAACATTTGTAAACACATATGCACCCCATATAGGGGCACCTAAACATATAAGAAAAATCTTGGAGACTTTAAGAAAGAGATTGACAGCAATACAGCCATTGGAGGAAATTTTGACAACCCATTGTCAACAATAGATCTTCCAGACAAAGAATCAATAAGGATATTGTGGCACTGAGTGACACTCTAGTTCAAATGGACTTATTTGATATTTATAGGACATTGCACCACAAAGAAGCAAAATATACATTCTTTTCAAGTGTACATGGATCATTTTCAAAGATA
This sequence comes from Anoura caudifer, assembly GCA_004027475.1. NCBI lineage: Eukaryota > Metazoa > Chordata > Mammalia > Chiroptera > Phyllostomidae > Anoura > Anoura caudifer. Next base: position 77,566 of record PVKU01005406.1, on the reverse strand, counting down.
GATCATATGGTAGGACAAAAAACAAGCCTCAACAAATTCAAGAAAATTGAAATTGTATCAAGCGTCTTCTTGGATCACAACGGCTTGAAACTGGAAACCAACAGGAAGGAAAAAACTCACAAACACCCAGCTATATGGGGACTGAATAACATGTTATTAAATAATAATGGGTTAACGATGAGACCAAGAAGGAAATAAAAAGGTGTATGGGAACAAATGACAATGAATACACAACAACCCCAAACCTATGGGATACAGTGAAGGCAGTCCTGAGGGGGAAGCTCGTAGGAACACAGGCATACCTAAAGAAGATAGAAAAATCTCAAATAAACAACCTAGCCCTATATATAAAACTGCTGTTAATTATACCCTAAGAACCCTGAAACGCCAATTCAAAAGAACTTATGCACCCCTATGTTCATAGCAGCCCTAGTTACAATAGCCAAGTTTTGGAAACAGCCCAAGTGCCCGTCAATAGAGGAATGGATTTAAAAACTGTGGCACATTTATCCAATGGAATACTATGCAGCAGAAAGAAAGAAGAAGGAATTCTTACCCTTTGCAAGAGCATGGGTGAAACTGGAAACTATTATGCTAAATGAAATAAGCCAGCCAGTGAAAGACAAATACCATATGATCTCACTTATAACTGGAATCCAGTGAGCAAAGTCAACTAACAAGAGAAATCGAACCAGCGACATGGAAACATGGAACAGATTGATAGCAGTAGGAGGCGAGTAGGGAGGGGGGGTGGTGAAAAGAAGAGGAAGTTAAAGAAGGATTAGTTAAAGAACGTGTATGAATGACCCATACTCATGGACAATGGAGAGGGGATTAACTCTGGGAGAGAGAGGTAGGCTGGGGAGGGGGCCAAAAGGGAACATATGGGGACAACTATAATAGAATAAACAAAAAGAAGACGACAAACTGGTGAGCTTCAAGGTTTCACGATAATGTTCGATGACGGCACCAGTTTGTTTTGGTAACTACTATTGCCAGAGCCTAGCCCTGTCTGGCAAGTTGTAGGTAGCCAGTAAACATCTGTTGGTGAATAAAAGAATGAAGGAAGATATTTTCATTTGTTCACTTATTAAAAGAAAGTTACAGTGTGTCAGGTTCCACTTATGAGGAGTTTGGAAGTCACCGCTTAATCTTAAAATAGATAAAATGCTGAACAGACGGACAAATCAGCAACTCTTTTTGGATCCATAAAAGATGGGAGGAGAGAGTGCCAACCACTGCCCCCGTTTTGGAGAGTCAGACAGGTAAACACGGGGGCCAGAGCTGGCTAGAGCACAGACTCAGCAGAACCCACTGCAGGAATTGGTGCCAGGGTAAGGAAATCTGAACCATCATTGATGAGTTCCTGGAGGCTGACTGCCGACCAGTCCCAAAGTTAAAAACTTCAGGGAGATTCAGCGATAGGGCGAAGGGATGTCTCACAATGTTGTGAGATTTAGTCCCCTTGACTAGGACTAAGTATCGGGGAAAATAATCTCAGATTTCCAGCAGGGAGAGGGGTAAAAGGAACCATTTCAGGGGAAACTAGTTAACTAGAGCCCAATCTGCTGGTGTGTTATCAGGTTAGGCTGAAAGGAAATACCGAAGTCTAGCACATTCTAGCCACCTGACTCACCCAAGGAGGGAGAAAAATTAAGAAACACTTGCAAAGTTCACAGTCCAGAGGCACAGGTTCTGTAAGACACGGAGACCTAATTATAGGAATATAGAATTCTGCCTGCTACATACTCTTCACCACCACATTATCGAAGACCCACTTACAGTAGTTCCTTTTACCTGGCGCTTTATGTCTGGCTATCAAGAAAAAGTTACAAGACATAAGATGCAAACAACACAGTTTGAAGACAAAGCAAGTATCAGACCCAAACGTGATAAGGATGTTGGAACATAAAGCAACTATGGCTAATGTGCTAACAGCTCTAATGGATAAAGTAGAAAGCATGTAAGAACAAATGGGCACTGTAAGCAGAGATGTGGAAATCCTAAGAAAAGATAAAAAAGAAGTAGAGATAAAAAAATCTGTAATATAAATAGAGAGTGTCTTTGATGGACTCATTAGTAGGCTGGACAGAGCTGAAGAGGAAATCTCTAAGCTAAAGAATATATCAATAGCATATTCAAAAACCAAAAAGAAAAAGACTGAAAGAAAATCCCAGAATACCATATTCAAGTACTGTTGGACACCCATAAAAGGTGCAACATACACATGATAGGAACATCACAATCAGAAGAAAGAAAAGAACAAGAAATATTTGGGAAAATAGTGATGGAGAATTTCTCCAAATTAATTCCAAACAATAGATTCAGGAAGCTTAAGAAATACCAAGCAGAATAAATACCAAAAAACAACACCTAGGCATATAAAATCAAAGATAAAGAAAAATACTAAAAGAAGCAGGAGGTGGGTGGGGAACTTCTATAGAGGGATCAAAATTGTTACATTCAATTTCTCAGAAACCATGAGAGCGGAAATAGATTTGGGTGAAATATTTAAGACGTTGAGAGAAAACTCCATCAACCTAAAATTCTATACCCTTCAAAATTAGCCTTCAAAACCCAAGGCTATTAATTTAGGGTGATTCTGATGTGTAAATGTAGGTTCATCCTTACTAAAATACATACCATTTTGATAAATGGGGAGGGTATGAATGTGTGGGGGTAGGGGTTACCTTCGTATTTCCTCTCAGTTTTATTGTAAATCTAGAACCGCTCAAAGAACATAGTCTTTTTTAAAAAGCAAATTACCTGCAAGAGGAAAAGGGTGAGGTTCACTTAGACTAATGCACAGGCAGAAAAAAAAAAAAAAAGACTATTATCTACAAAGCTTATAGAGTAAAAGTGACTCAAGAGTTACATCCAGCCAAAATGGCATTCTGATATTAAAGCGGAAAGCAGACAATCTCAAACATAATACAATTGGGTAACATAACATTATTGAAAGAATATTTTGACAAGTAAATCTAACCAGTTAAGAGAGGAATCAAAATGTAGCATTCAGGAATACAGAAATCATAGTAAAAGACCGATGGGCAGGCATTGAATCAATTTAAGTATAAAATCAATATGAATAATTATGGATATGATAATGTGGATTACGATAATAGGACAATTTACAGATAAAAAATAATTTTTTCAGAGATCGGAAGAAGGGAATAGGAAATTAGGCTGTTGATGTCTTCTTTAAAGCATGGCATCAATGAATATTGACTAAAATTGATAGGTAGGTTTTTTTTAATGATGGATCTTATTATTTTATAGTCTCTCTTTGTCTCCCTTATTCTGCACATACCACCTTCAAGAGGTCTTTTAGGAAATAATATCTCTTGTGAAGACATATCTCTTTATCCATCAATAGGAATTAATTTTCTCACAGTTCTGGAGGCTGAACCCAGGATCCAGGTGTTGGCCCTGCTGTTGTTCATCTCCCCACCTGCCCCAACACAGGTAACGCTATCCTGAACCTTGTGTTTATGGTTCTCCTGATGTTTTAATTTTATAGTGTTAGCAGGTGTGTGTGTAAGCCTAAGGTGAATTTGTTTTTGCTTAGATTTAGTTGCTTTTGCATTTTATGTTTTAAAAGATATTGTTATTTCACTTAGCATAATGTCCTCCAGTTCCATCCATGCTGCGAAATAAGCCAGGCGGTGAAAGACAAATACCATATGATCTCACCTTTAACAGGAACCTAATCAACAGAACAAACAAACAAGCATAACATAACCAAAGATACTGAAATTGAGAACATGCTGACAGTCACCAGAGAGGAGAGGGGAGGGAATTTCAGGGGAAAAGGGGAAGGGTTTGGAGCAACAAGTATGAAAGACATATGGACAAAAACTAGGAGGGGTGGGTATGGGTGGGAGGTGGGGAGGGTTGGGGAGGTGGGCTGGGATGGGAGTAAAAGACAGAGAAATGTGCAAGAACAACAACTTAAAAAAAAGATATTATTCAGGCAAGTAGTTATTAAAGTTTAGTTTACATACTGCAGCACCTTTAACTTGGAGCTCATTAAAAATGCAAATTTCTGAGTCCCTCTCCTCCTCTCAGACCTACTGTATCAGAAGCTGTGATTTGCATGTTGCTAATTACTAATGAGGCCAATAGCCTCCCAATTTCCTTATTGTGTGTGCGTATTCTGTCTTCTTGTGAAGAGATAACTTGTTTGAATATAACAATTCCCTCAAATTACTTATTTTCATTCATAAAATTCAAGGAAAATAAAATTTATTTTTCCACCCATCTACCCATCCATCCATTCATCATCCATCCTTACATCCTTACATCCGTTCACGAATACATACCTGCATTCATCCATCTCTTTGCAGTTGTATAAGGAATACCTTGAGTTATCTTTCACTAATATTAATAATAGTAATTTATAGTTTGTGGGGTTAAAAACTTTTAGTTTCTGGATTGATTGATGTCTTATAATTTGTATACATTATCTTTACAAAAATAATGTGGGACTTTTCTTTAAAATGAAAAAAAAATAGAAGCTAATTTGTTAAGATGTTAGCCATGGTTAATTCTGGCAGAATAAACCTTTTTTTCTCTCATTTTCTTCTTTTAATTAATATTTTTTTATTTCCAAGAAGTATTAACAACATATTTTTAGAGAAAACATGTAGAAAATTTTTAATAAAGAAAAACACTTTGCAAACAGGCACGTTACTAAAGTTCTATTTTTCAGAATGAAGTTCAAGATGAATTTTGCCCTTGAGTCCTAAATTTTAATAGTGGGGAGACTGGTAGAAGGTAAATTGTTAACATGTTTAATAAGAATATTTGCCAACAAGAAAGGCACATTTGCGAACTGAAGTGAAGGGTCAAAGAGAATGACCATTTATTTCGTGAATGCCTCTTATGTGCTCAACACTGGGCTCAGTCCTTTGGTTTTCACGATAAACCTATGAGGGAGGCGCTATTACTATTTAAAATGAGGTGTCTGAGGTGCTGCAACATTAAATCACTTGCCAGGAGTGTGTGTGAGCTGGGAATCTATCCTAGGTAGTAGGACTTCATTATCCTTTATGTTCATTCTCTCATTTAATCCTCATCATAATGCTGCGGACTATTTTCCCTCAGATAGGCAAACTGAAGTATTTAAAGGTGACAGAGTTTTCCCAAGTCACATGACATGGCTGGGACTCACTTGTGTTTTTAAAACTTCAGAGGAGCATCTATAATCTTTTTCCTGCTATTTCTATGATTCTCTGATGGCATAGCAATTTCTCCAGGAAACTAAAGACTCAATTCAGAGCATGGTGAGTTTCTTCCTATGGCCCATTGCTTCAGAATGTGGGTTCGTAACACAGCAGGGTAAAAGCAAAGCATAAATTACTGTTATTTTGACCTCTCACACAAAAATAAAACCTGTTTATTTATTTATGCATCCCTAATTCCACCACTCTTGTCCTCTCCAGTGTGACAAACTTCAACATAGTGTGCTTGCGTGCGTGTGTCTCTCTCTCTGTAGGCTTAATAATTAATTTGATTTGATATCAACTCATTCTCCCCCCCCCTCATCTTTTTTTTGGAAAACTTGTTATACAGAGAAGTCTTGATTCCCAAGACTTTCACTTAATAACCCAATTTTATGATATAGTGAACATGCTAGGCAATTTTTTTTTAAATTACAATATATAGCCTTTTATTTTTCTTCAAATTTGGCGTTTTATTAATATTAATATAAGTTAGTTGTGCAACCTAAAATATTTACTTATTAAAACTATGTTAATACTTTCATAAACTATACAAAAAGAAAGGAGACAAACATGCACATTTACAGAACTGCATGTCAGTCACGCCAGGTCCCTCTGAGGGAATTCTCCACATGATGTCATTCATTTGTGAGAACAGAGTCACTCAAGATCAGAGCTGAGTTTTGTGGCTGCAGAGCTGGTGGTTCTAGATGTGATTTAGAAAGCAAAGAAATTGGAGAAGATCGGGGAAAAAACGAGATTCTCAAATAAAACTAAACACTATTGTTCTACTTAATACCTTAGACTGCAAACATCTTTCCTGAGGAAAACAAAACAAAAGAAACCTAAAAAGCTCTAGCTTCTAAGTTTCTCTGCCTGTTCAGATTCTTTACATGCCCTTTGTTTTCTTTTATATTTTGATTATATATATATAAACCTATGTCTTATATATATGTAAAAACCTATGTATACACACACATACACACACATACAGACACACACACACACACACACACACACACACACACACAAAGCTTCAGAATGGAAGGTTTCCAATTACTGTAGAATATCCAGACCTGGAAATGTTTTACATTATGATTTTATGAAGCAATAGCCAAGCGCTTGTGTTTGTGAATTAGATAATTGGAAACCTTGGAGAAGTAACTGCTTTGGGATGCTTATATGAAAATAACTCTGTTTGATATGTGTACAGAAGTACATAATGCAGATTGTTGTCAGGGATGACTAAATAAATGAATAGAGGTTTTATTTTTGTAGAAGACACCAACATAGCAGTTAGTAATTTAGGCTTTGATTTTACTCTGAAGTGTTATGAACCCACATTCTGAAGTAATAGGCCATGGAAAGAAACCCGCCATGCTCTTTGAGTTGAACCTTGAGTTTCTCAAAGGGAATGATATGCCCTCTAAGAATCATAGAATCATAGGTGAAAAAAATCGTAGATGCTCCTCTGTAATTAAAAAAAAAACATTTTTAAGTTCTTTGAGCAAAGTAGTCCCTTTTAAATATTCAGTAATAGACCTAGAATGTAAGTAATCCCAAATAACAAATAAGCCCCCAAAGTAATTTGTAATTGGTTTAAGAATGTATTCATTTTGTTTGCTAATACTAGTGGAGATTTTGAGATAATTATATCGTATTTAATTAATGTTAAGAATGATCTGATTTCCTAGAATAGTAAATGTTGACTGGCTGATTCAGGAGGCAACTGGCCTAGGTTTATAGTTTTATAAATAGACCTCCAAGCAAGGAATACTTAAATAGCAATTAACCTCAAATCTGTTCACTTCATTCATTTTGCGCCTAGATTGGGCTAACGAAATCATTTTATGAAATAGCCATTTGGAGGAGATTATGCAGTTGATTCCATAGGAATACATTTGGGGGGAGATTATGCAGTATGAATCTTAAAAACCGTTTTATTCCAAAACAATCAAGAAGAAGACCTGCAGTGTTTATACGGAGGAAGAACAAGTGGGTACTTGATAAAAATATTTTTAATCTCCTCAAGCATATTTATATTGTTTTCTGTAGTCACTGTATATTCCTGGCATTTTCATGTATAATACTGATAGAAAATAACTTGACTACCTATTAGAAATTTACTTATACTTAAAAAAGAAGTAAAAAAAAAAATCTATGTTTGTGAATTTACTGCTGGTACTTTCCGTCTGAGACCCACCAGCACAAAGCATAGAACTAAACAGAGAGACTCCATTTAGAGTCCGAGATCTACGTTTGCTTTCTGACTCCGCTTCCCAACTGTATAAACACGGGCAAATTACTTGACCGCTCTAAACTTCAATTCAGATATATTTGACACTTAACAAGGGTTTGTTGGCTTGGCGTATAGGAGATGTAGATAAAAGCATGCTGAATAATGTAACTACACAAGTGGTATTTATTATCTTTCGTTTAATATAGACATGAACTTCCCTGAACCTTAGCTCTAGGGTGGGAGCCCCAAGTTAACTCTGGAGTTTCTTAACTCTCTTAAGTCTTGTGACAGGCACTGGCTCTGTTGCTGAGAGGAGAGAAAGGAGGAGGGGAAGGGGAGAAACGACGCTTCCACTAACCTTACCCAAGCCATACAGAAAGGCCTTAACAAGCCAGAAAGTAGGCAAATGAGAGTGAAACAATAGGAATTCACTCCTCCGTCAATTACCTTTGAGAGGACCCTTCTTTCCTATGCGTGCTAATCATTAAGGCCCTGAAGGCTGTCTGGGTAGTTGCAGGGATAAAATATGTTGATATTAAATTACGGAATGACACCATAGCTCAAAGAACAGAGCAGGAAGAGGAGAAAAGAAAATGCTTATGTTCACTCACAGAAATGCTTTAGTCATAAGCAAGGAATGGAAGGAAATAAAATATATATGAATGCATAATGGGGTTTTAGAGAATTAAACTTTGCAGAAATGTGCTTAAGCATGTGGCATTGCTTAAAGGCTAGCCCCGTCAGAACAGGCAGACGGTCTTGTTTGCACACCGCGTGTGGCAGGGAAGGGAGAGAAATACACATTCATTTTCTGAGGAACATGTAATGACTGCATTAGAGCATTAATACATCTTTTAAGTCTTTTGGTTAGGGGAAAAAAACAGTAGGCACCACCTACATTGAACCTAAGGACAAGGTGAGAAAATAATGCCTTCTAGGAAGAAAACATCAAGGGAAAATACGTACAGTTTATCCGACTGTTGCTATAGGCACATTTGTTGCTCTGCAGGCAGATACTAAGAGAGGGCAACATAAAATTACAGTTGATATTGCATTTTTATGTTATCTCCAAAGAGCTGCAGCAGGACTTAGCTGAAGCAAATGTTAACCTTCTTTCACATGCTAATGAAATACAAGTGGAGAAATTGGGGGGTTCTGAACTTAAGTATTTTATTGGTTGATGTTTTACAGATATATCTTGTATCTTACTTACACTATTAAAAACGAGACAACAGGCCCCAAATGTAGCTGCTTGTGCTAAGCCCTATTTCACCAAACTGAATAAATTACTGTTGGTACCCTTTCAGAAATGGAATCTTTAACCAGTCAATCAAGAATCATCTAATCAGCACTAGTCAGATCATCTGCCTCATAGAACCCTGCCACGCACTAAAGGAAAGCAATTTTGCAATAACCAACAGACTTTTGGACTATAAAACTTTCATTTTGTACAGCTTCTTGGGATTCCTCTCTGTCTGTTAGATTGGATACTGCCTGATTCGAATCAATTTTTTCGAATCAAATTTTTTCCTTTAAACTTTTTAATTGAATTCATTGTGGTGACATTGGTTAGCAAAATCACGTAAGTTTTAGGTGACTAATTCCCTGGTTTACCGATTGTACGTTGTGTTGTGTGCTCACCACCTGGGGTAAGTCTCCTTCCATCACCGCTGATGCTCCCTGTACCCTTTATTGTCTGTCTCGCCTCACCTCCCTTTTTCTCTGGTAATCACTGTACTGTTGTCTGTGTCTACGACATTTTTATTTTTTGCTTAATCCCTTTGCCTAATTCACCGAGCCCCACAACCTTCCTCCCCTTTGACAGCTGCCAGTTTGTTCTATATCCATGAGTCTGTGTCTATTTTGTTTGTTAGTTTATTTTGTTCATTAAGATTCCACATATGGGTGAAATCATATGGTATTTATCTTTCTCTGGCTTATTTCACTGGTGTGATGCTCTCCAGGTCCATCCATGCTGTTTCAAAGGGTAAGATTTCCTTCTTTTTTATGGCTGAGTAGCATTCCATCGTGTAAATGTACCACAGCTTTTATATCCACTCATCTACTGATGGGCACTTGGGCTGCTTTCCAAATTTTACCTATGGTAAATAACGTTGCAATGAACATAGGGGTGCATATATTATTTTGAATTAGTGTTTCAGGTGTCTTTCAATATATTCCCAGAAATGGAATTGCTGGGTCATAAAACAGTTCCATTTTTATTTTTCTGAGGTATCTCCATACTGCTTTCCACAGTGGCTGCACCAATCTTCATTCCCACCAGCAGTGCACGAGGGTTCCTTTTTTCCACATATTCTGTAACCCTTGTGTGTTGATTTATTGATGATGGCTGTTCTGACAGGCATGAGATGGTATGTTACTGTGCTTTTAATTCACATTTCTCTGATGATAAGTGACTGACACTGAGCATCTTTTCCTGTGTCTATAGGCCACCCATATGTCCTCTTTGGAGAAGTGTCTGTTCAGGTCCTTTGCTTAATTTTTAATTATATTGCTTGTGAGTTGTTTTTTTGTGTGTGTGCACACATTGAGTTTTGTAAGTACTTTATAAATTTTGGATATTAACCCCTTATCTGATATTTATTGGCAAATATGTTCTCCCGTTCTATGGGTTTTTTATTTTGTTGATGTTTTCCTTTGCTGTGCAAAAACATTTTAGTTTGATGTAGTTCCGTTTGTTCATCTTTTCTTTTGTTTCCTTTGCCTAGAGAGATATATCCAATAAAAACTTTCTATGAATAATACCCAAGATTTTGCTGCTTATCTTTCCTTCTAGGATTTTAATGGTTTCAAGTCTAATATTTAAACCTTTGATCCATTTTGAGTTTATACTTGTGTGTGGTGTAAGGTGATGTAGTTTCATTTTTCTACAGGTATCTGTCCAATTCTCCCAACATCATTTATTGAATAAAGTACCTTTTTAAATAAACTATCTTTTGCATATTTTTGTATCGCTTCCTCTGTTAAATATTTATTGACTATAAAGATGTGGGTTTATTTCTGAGTACCTATTCTGTTCCATTGATCTAGGTGCATGTTTTTATGCCAGTGCGAGGCTTTTTCGATTACTGTGGTCCACTAATATAGTTTGATATCAGGTAGTGCGATTCTTCCAACTTTGTTCTTCTTTCTCAGGATCGTTGTTGCTATGCAGGGCCCTTTGTGGCTCCATGTAAATTTTTGAAATATTAGTTCTAGTTCTGTGAAATACCTCATTGGAATCTTCATAGCAATTGCATTGAATCCATAGATTGCTTTGGGTAGTATGGATATTTTAATGATGCTAATTCTTCCTATCCATGAATACCATATGTGCTTCCAATTATTTGTATCTTCTTCAATTTCTTTTTTCAGTGTCTTATAATTTTCTGTGTACAAGTCTTTTACATCCAGTTAGGTTTATTCCTAGGTATTTACTCCTTTTTAAAAAAATTGTGCAGTTATCACACTTTTTTCCTCTAGCTCTTCCTTGTCCTGTCCTCCACGTCTACTCCAACAGTCAGTACCCATGAGTCCGTGCGCATGAGTGCTCTATTCATGTTCCTTGACTTGCCCTTTTTTTTCTTTCCCCTGTTATTACTCTTCCCCCTCCCTTCTGGTCACTTTCCATTTGTTTTTAATTTCCATGTCTTTGGTTCTATTTTTTCATTTGTTTGTTTCATTGATTAGGTTACACTTATAGGTGAAATCACATGGTATTTGTCTTCCATCACCTGGCCTATTTCAGTTAGCATAATACTCTCCAATTCTATCTATGCTGTTGTGAAGGGTAGGAGTTCCTTCTTTTTTTCTACTGGGTACTATTCCATTGTGTAAATGTACCACAGTTTTTGAGCCACTCATTTACTGATGGGCACTTAGGCTGTTTCCAGAACTTGGCTATTGTAAATAATGCTACAAACATTGATGAAATGCTATGAAATAATAGCATTTCATCATAGCTAATAATGCTATGAAAATAATGGTATGAACATTGCCATGCATAGGTTTTTTTGAATTGGTGATTCAGGATTGTTAGAGTATAATCCCAGCAGTGGGATTTCTGGATCAAAGGGCATTTCCATCTTTAGTTTTTGAGGAAATTCCATACTGCTTTCCATAGTGGCTGCCCCAGTCTGCAGTCCCACCAACAGTGCACTAGGGTCCCCTTTCTCCACAACCTCTCCAACACTTGTTGTTTGTTGCTTTGTTTCTGATGGCCATTCTGACTGGTGTGAAGTGGTATCTCATTGTGGTTTTAACTTGCACCTCTCTGATGGCTAGTGATGTTGAGCATTTTTTCACGTGTCTCTGGGCCTTCTATATATACTCCTTGGAGAAGTGTCTGTTCAGGTCCTTTGCCCATTTTTTAATTGGATTGTTTGTCTTCTTGGAGTGGGGTCATGTTAGTGCTTTATATATTTTGGAGATCAAACCCTTGTCTGAGGTGTCATTGGCAATTATGTTTTCACATGTGGTTGGTTCCCTTTTCATTTTGTTGTTTTCTTTAGCTGTGCAGAAACTTTTAAATTTTATGTAGTCCCATTTGTTTACTCTTCCCTTATATCCCTTGCCCTAGGGGATGTATAGGTGAAAATATTGTTGCTTGGGATAACTGAAATTTTCCTGCCTGTGTTCTCCTTTAGGACTTCTATGGTGTCACACCTTATATTTAAGTCTTTTATCCATCTTGAGTTTATTTTGGTATATGGTATAAGTTGGTGGTCTAGTTTCATATTTTTTCATGTACTTGTCCGGATCTTCCAACATCATTTGTTGAAGAGGCTATTTTTACTCCATTTTATGTTCAAATATTAATTGACCATATTGACATGGGTTTATTTCTGGTCTCTCTATTCTGTTTTATTGGTCTGTGTGTCTGTTCTTACACCAGTACCAGACTGTTTTGATTACAGTGGCCTTGTAATATAGTTTGGTGTCAGGTATTGTGATCCCTCCTACATTGTTCTTCTTTCTCAAAATTGCTGAGGCTCTTTGGGGTCATTTATGGTTCCATATAAAGTTTTGAAATATTTGTTCTATATCTGTGAAATATGTCATTGGTATTTTGATACGGATTGCATTGAATCTATAGATTGCTTTGGGTAGTATGTACATTTTAATGATGTTAATTCTTCCAGTCCATGAACACAGTATATGCTTCCATATATATGTGTCTTCCTTATTTCTTTCCTCAGTGTTGTGTGGTTTTCTGAGTAGAGACCATTTACTTTCTTAGTTAAGTTTATTCCTAAGTGTTGTATTTTTCTCTTTCCTATAGTGAATGAGACTTTTCTCTCATTTCCCTTTCTGATAGTTCAATGTTGATATAGAAAAATGTTGGAGTAGTGTTTTTGGTTGTGTCTATAGGATATTCTATGTACACTATCATGTCATCTGCAAACAGTGGCAGTTTTACTTCCTCCATTCCAATTTGGATGCCTTTTATTTCTTTTTCTTGTCTGATTGCTGTGGCTAGGACTTCCAATACTATGTTAAATAGAACTGGTGAAAGCAAACACCCTTGTGTTGTGCCTGATCTTAGGGGGAAAGCTTTTAGTTTATCCCCATTGAGTATGATATTGGCTGTAGCTTGTATATGGCCTTTATTATGTTGAGGTATGCTCCCTCTATACCCACTTTGCTGAATGTTTTTATCATGAATGGGTGCTGGATTTTATCAAATGATTTTTCAGCATCTATTGATATGATCATATGATTTTTATTTTTCATATTGTTTATGTGATATATTACATTTATTGATTTGTGTGTATTATACCATCCTTGCATCCCTGGGATGAATCCAACTTGATCATGGTGTATAATCATTCTAATGTATTGCTAGATCTGGTTTGTCAACATTTTGTTGAGGATTTTAGCATCTATGTTCACCACTGATATCGGCCTGAAGTTTTCTTTTTTTGTTGTGTCTTAATCTGCTTTTCAAATTAGGATAATACTAACATTGTAAAAAGAGTTTGGGAGTCTTCCCTGTTCTTTGAGTTTTTGGAATAGTTTGAGAAGAGTCAGGGTTAGCTTTTCCCTAAATGTACAGAAAATTCTCCTGTGAGGTCATTCAGCCCAAGACTTCTGTGTGCTGGGAGTTTTTTTTTATTACTGTTTCATTTTCACTAGCTGTTATCAGTCTGTTCAAACTTTCTGCTTCTTCTTGACTCAGTTTTGGAGGGTTATATGTTTCTAGAAATTTATCCATTTCTCCCAGATTTTCAATTTCTTGGCATATAGTTGTTCATAATAATTTCTTATGGTCCTTTGTATTTCTGTGGTAATGGTTGTAATTTCTTCTGTCTCATTTCTGATTTTATATATTTGTGTCCCCACCCTGTTTTCCTTGATGAGTCTTGTTAAGGGCTTGTTGTTTTATCTTGTTTTGTTTATCTTTTCAAAGAACCATCATCTGCATTCATTGATCCTTTTAGTCTCTATGTCACTTAGTTCTGCTCTGATCTTGATTATTTCCTTCCTTCTACTTGCTCTGGGCTTTGTTTGTTGTTATTCCTCTAGTTTTTGTAGATGTAGGGGTAGGTCATTTATTTGAAATTTTTATATCTTTTTTTAGGTAGGCCTGTATTGCTATGAACTTCCCTCTCAGGACTGCCTTCACTATGTCCCATTGGTTTTGGGTTGTTGCTTGTTCACTTTCATTTGTTTCCAGAAACTTTTTGAATTCTTCCTTGATCTCATTGTTTACTCATTCACTGTTTAAGTATTTAATAATATGTTATTCAATATCCATGGATTTGATTATTTTGGAGTTTTTTCCTTTGAGTTTGGTTTCTAGTTTCAAGCCATTGTGATCTGAGAAAATGCTTGATATGATTTCAATTTTCTTGAATTTGTTGAGGCTTGTTTTGTGTCCTATCATGTGGTCTATCTTTGAAAATGTTCCATGTGCATTTGAAAAGAATGTATATTTTGCTTCTTTGGGGTGAAAAGTTTTGTATGTATCAGTTAAGTACATTTGATCTAGCGTGTCATTCAGTGCCGCAACGTGCTTATTGATTCTTTTTGAAACAATTGTGAATGGGATTGTTTTCTTGATTTCCCTTTCTGATAGTTCATTATTAGCATATAAAAATTCAACTGATTTCTGGATATTAATTTTAAATCCTGCTACTTTTGAATTCATTTGTCAGTTCTAGTAATTTCTTCATGAAATCATTGAGGTCCTCTATGTACAGTATCATATCATCTGCAAATATAATTTAATTTTTTTTTGCAACTTGGATGCCTTTTATTTCTTCTTCTTGTTTGATTGCTGTGACTAGGACTTCCAGGCCTATGTTGAGTAAGAGAGGTGAAAATACACATCCCTGTCTTGTTCCAAATCTTAAGGAGAATGCTTGTAGGTTTTGCCCTTTGAGTATGGTGCTGGCAGTGGGTTTGTCATATATGGCCTTTATTATGTTTAGGTATCTACCCTCTCTTCTCACTTTGCTGGCAGTTTTTATCATAAGTGGGTGCTGGATTTTATCATAAGCTTTTCCTGTATCTATTGATATGATCATGTGGTTTTTATCCTTCATTTTGTTTACATGTTGAATCACATATATTGATTTGAAAATGTTGTAACAACCTTGAATTCCCAGAACAAATCTCACTTGTTCATGGTGTATGAACCTTTTGATGCCTTGCTGTATTCAGTTTGCTAATATTTTCTTGAGGATTTTAGCATCTATGTTCATCAGAGATAATGGCCCATGATTTTCTTTTTTTTTTTGTAGTGTCTTTATTTGGTTTTGGAGTCAGGATAATGCTGGCCTCATAAAGAGTTTGGGAGTCTTCTGTCCTCTTGAATTTTATGAAATAGTTTGAGAAGGAGAGGTGTTAGTTCTTCTTGGAATGTTTGGCAAAATTCACCTATGCGGCCATCTGGTCCAGGGCTTTTGTTTCTTGGGAGTTTTTTTGATGACTGCTTCAGTTTCATTAGGTGTAATCTGTCAATTAAGATTCTCTGAATCTTTCTGATTTATTTTTGGAAGATTGTATGTTTCTAGGAATTTATCCATTTCATCCAGGTTGTCCAATTTGTTGGCATATAATTGTTCATAATATTTTCTCACAATCCTTTGCATTTCCTTGATGTCAGCTGTTATTTCTCCTCTTTCATTTCTAATTTTATTTATTTGGGTCCTTTCTTTTTCTTGATGAATGATTTGTCAATCTTGTTTATCTTTTCAAAGAACCAGCTCTTGGATTCATTTATCTTTTGTATCATTTCTTTACACTCTATTTCATTTATTTCTGCTCTGATCTTTATTATTTCCTTCCTTATACTCAGTTTGGGCTTTGCTTGTTGCTCTTTTTCAAGCTCCTTTAAGTGTGAAGCTAAGTGTTTCTTTGAGCTTTTTCTTGCTTTTTTTTCTTGTTTTTTTTTTTGTTTGTTTTGTTTGTTTGTTTTAGTAGGCCTGTAATGCTATGCGTTTTCTTCTTAGGGTTGCTGTCCCAGTGTCCCATAGATTTTGGATTGTTGTGTCCTCATTTTCATTTGTGTCAAGGTATCTTTTAATTTCTTCCTTAGTCTTGTTGTTGACCCATTCATTGTTTAATAACATGTTATTTAGCTTCCACATCTTTTGCACGTTTTTCGGTGTTCTTCTTCTGACTGATTTCTAGTTTCATCTCATTGTGGTCAGAGAAGGTGCTTGATGTGATTTCATTCTTCTTAAATGTATTGAGACTGGTTTTGTGTCCTAGCATGTGGTTTATCCTAGAAAACATCCCATGTACACTTGAAAAGTATGTATAGTCTGCTGCTTTGGGGTGAAATCCTCTGAAGATATCAATTGAATCCTTTTGTTGTGTCATTTAAGGCCACTGTCCTGTAGTTGATTTTCTGCATTGAAGATCTATCCATTGAAGTCAATGGGGTGTTAAATCCCCAACTATGACTGTATTTTTGTTGATCTCTCCTTCTAAGTCCATCAAGATTTGCTTTACATATTTAGGTGCTCTTATATTGGGTATGTAAATATTTACTAGGGTTATATCCTCTTGTTGGATTGTTCCCTTATCATTATGTAGTGTATACACTTCTTTGTTTCTCACCATAGCCTTGGTTTTATTTTTTTAAAGATTTTATTTATTTATTTTAGGCAGAGGGGAAGGGAGGGAGAAATAGAGGGAAACATCAATGTATGGTTGTCTCTGATATGCTCCCTACTGGGGACCTGGCCTGCACCCCAAGCATGTGCCCTGACTGGGAACTGAACTGAGGATCCTTTGGTTTGCAGTCTGGCACTCAATCCACTGAGCCACACCAACCAGGGTGGTTTTAAAGTCTATTTTGTCAGATATAAGTACTGCTACCCCAGCTTTTCTTTCTTGTCCATTTGCATGAAATAATAGTTTTCCAACCTTTTACTTTGAATCTATGTGCATCTTTTGATCTGAGATGGGTCTTTTGGAGGCAGCATGTATATAGGTCTTGTTTTCTTATCCGTTCAGCTACCCTAGGTCTTTTGGTTGGACTGTTTAAGCCATTTACATTTAAGGTGATTATTGATAGATACATATGTAGTACCATTTTATTGTTAGACTGTTTTCCTCTGTTTTTTTTTTTTTCTCTTTTTTGTTTTCTTCTTCTTAAAGCAAGCCCTTTAACATTTGTAGTACTAGTTTGCAGTACTAGTTTGGTGTTAGCAAACTCCTTTAGCTTTTTCTTGTCTGGGAAGCTCATTATTTCTCCTTTGATTTAAAATGATAGCCTTGCTGGGTAAAATAGCCTTGGTTGTAGGTCCTTACTTTTCATCACCTTGAATATTTCATGCCACTCCCTTCTGGCCTGAAATGTTTCTGGTGCGTGATCAAATGCCAGTCTAATTGGTGCTCCCTTGTATGTAACTACCTGCTTTTCTCTTGTGGCTTTTAGGATTCTCTCCTTTTCTTTAAGCCTTGTCACTTTAAACAGTGTAGGCCTCTTTGGGTCCAACTTGTTTGGGACTCTCTGAGCTTCCTGGACTTGTGTGTCTTTTTCCTTCACCAAATTAGGGAAGTTTTAGTCATTATTTCTTCAAATAGGTTCTTGGTCCTCTGCTTGCTGTCTTCTCCTAGTATTCCCATGATGCAAATGTTATGTTTCATATTGTCTGAAATGTTTCTTAAGCTCTCCTCATTTTTTAAAATTCTTTTTGCTGCTCTGCCTGGGGTTTTTTTTCTACCTTGTCTTCCAAAACACTGATTCTATCCTGTGCTTCATTTAACCTATTGTTTATTCCTTCCAGTGTATTATTTATCTCAGATAGTGCATTCTTTACTTTTGACTGATCCTTTTTTACAGTTTCTATGTATTTTTTCATGCTGTTGAGTATCCTTATAATCATTACTGTAAACTCTCCATCTGATAAATTGTTTGCCTCAATTTCATCTACTTCTTCTGAAGAATTCTCTTGTTCTTTTATTTGTGGTCTGTTTCTTTGTCTTCCATTTTGGCTGCTTCTTTGAATTTTCTGCCTTAGATGTTGATCTAATCAACTGTCAAGCTGATTGACTGTTAATTTAATCAAGCTGTCATCTGCAGTCCGGCTTAAGCACCACAGTGTGGTGCAGAGTAATTCCTGTGGGCAGGGCTACTGCTTCCCCTAAGGATGATGCCACTTGGAGAGGAGTGCTTTGCCTGAGAAAGTTGGCTCTCGAAGTATGGGGAATGACTTAGCATAGGAATCATGGTACCTGTTCCTTTCGTTCTCTCCCCAGAGCCACCAGCCCCAGAATCTCCTGTAGCATCTCTAGTGCACTCTGCCCTCCCTCTGCCAGAGCCCAAGGTAAGTGGCTGCAAATGAAATTTTGTTTGTTGGCCCTTTAAGAGGCTCTCTGTGTCTCCACCGTTTCTCCCAGGTAGACAGAAACCCTGCTGGTTTTCAAATCTGGATGTCATCTGGGTTCCTTTATGGCTCTGGTACTGTAGGCTGTGGAGCCCAGCTTAAGGTTTAGACACCACATTTCTATGGGGGTATCCCCCAGCCACTGAAATATCCCTCCAGAACTTTAGCTGCTGCCTGTGGGAGCCCAGCTAACCCTCTTGCACCTCCTCCACACTCCCTGCCAGTCACGTTGTGGTGAAGTGATTTCTTCTATCCGTCTGTGGTATAAGGCTTGTCTGTAGCTAGTGTTCAGGATTTCTCTATAATTTAATTGTAATTCCAGATTGGTCCTTGGAGAAGGTTAGTGTAGCTTCCACTTAGTCCTCTGCCATCTTGGATCTCATGATCATGTGGTTTTTATCCTTCATTTTGTTTATGTGAGGTATCATGTTTATTGATTTGTGGATATGTACCAACCTTGCATCCCGAGAATAAATTCCAGTTGGTCATGGTGTATGATCTTTCTAATGTATTGCTAGATCCTGTTTGCTAATATTTTGTTTAGGATTTTAGCATAATTTTTGCTCAAACTCTTAAAATTTTTGTATGCCTTCTTGTTTATCTTTTAACAATGCAGGCACAGGCCCAGAATCAGAGAGAGTCCCCCCACCCCAACACCCACACAGTCACATTCTGTGAACTATCACAGTGAATTCTCTGACATTGAAGCATCTAGATCTGTGCTTTGGAAAGAAGGAAAGAGATATAGATTAGGTATAGATGTAGATGTAGGTGATAGAGCTATAGATATATATATAGAGAGAGATGGAGATGGAGAGAGAGATAGAGAGAGAGACAGGGAGGAAGGGGAGAGAAGGGAAGAAGAGAGAGAAGGAGGGTAGGAGGGAGGGAGGAAGAAAATGAAATTGTTTGTAAACAAATATTGGTTTTCCAAGCTTCAACGGAGTGGGTAAAGAACTGAACTATGATTGGAGGCAGAAAAAAATTAGGCCTTTCACTGTATTAGTTAGAAATAGCCTATGATGGAGAGAAAGTGCTCCCAAGAATTCTCCATTCTCCTTTGCAGTAGACTGTTACATTAATTAGAATATCTCTTGTAATTACTGTGACTGCCTTTTCTAAGGAAGGAACTCTATTGCAGATGAATAGCTTAATGATACAAAAGAGTATATGAGAGAGGGGCTTAGCATAATGAAATTTCAAAAACATTATTTTCCCGAAGGGTGGAAATTTTCCCAAAGATGGAGGAAAGTAACATGTAACAGGAGGGGCAAATCAATCAGTTGTCTTTTGGAGTCTTTTTCATATAGACTGATGTGGTTTGTATGCCTCTGATAGTTCTGTGGTATTGAAAGGTATATTTTTTTTCTCCAAAAAAGAAAGATACTCTACTCTGACTTCAGAGAAATATTTTTATATATGTCTCCATCAAAACTATGGTCCACTGTGTTAAGGACTTTCCTATTTATTTTATATGTTTCTACCTGGTAGATTGTACAATTATGTTCCAGCCCATTTTATTTTTTGAAAGAAAAAATGTTATTAAGATTGATTATCTCTCAGGGCATTTCCGCTAGCAGACCACAAATCTGGAGGTGGGAACAATGAAAAGAAACCTGTGTCATCATATTATCCTCCCTATTGTGGTCCTAGTGAAAGTCACCTCTAATGACATTACATGCCTTCTGTAAGGAAAATTTATTCACAAGGATCACTGAGGAGCTGACCCTACTCACTCATTTTAGATATCTTCTATTAAACCTGTTAAAATGAATGCATTTCCTTCAAATGTAACAGATCGAAGTGAAACTTTCACTCTTAGCCATTACACTGGTTTCTCTCTCCCTTTCCTTCTCTTTCTCAAGTTATAGCTGTGGTATCTGGATGGGTTAGTCTCTTGTGGCTGCATGAATTTAACTTGATTAATTTAAATAAAATTAAAAATTCTGTTCCTCAGTCACATTAGCCACATTTCAAATGATCAACAGTCATGTGTAGCTAGTGGGTTTCCTGTTGGAAAAAGCCCCAAATTTTCCATCACTGCAGAAAGTTCTGTGGGACAGTGCTGGATTAGAGATTTCTTTCAGGGAATGGTCACATGGGAGCCAGGCCAGGCCGTATTCTGGAGGGGAATTCACTTCTTTCTTAGATTTCAACCCATGGTCAACAGATTAATTTAATGATTAATTTTACTATATCCTTTTTCTTTTCTAATTGAGAAATAATTGATGTATAACATTGTATTAATTTTAGGGTCACAGCACACTGGTTTGATATATATATATATAAATAATTGAAATGACTATCATATTAAGTTTAATTAACATCCATCATGTTACAGTTACAAATTATTTTTTAATTTTTCTTATGATGAGAACTTTGGGAGAGAAAGAGAGAGGGAGAGAGAGAGAGCGAGCAAGCGAGCTTAAGATCTACCGTTTTGGCAACTTTCAAATACACAATACAGTATTCATAACTCTGATTGCCATGCTGTATGTGACATCCTCAGGACTTATTTATCAAATAGCTGGAAGTTTGTATGTTTTCACCACTTTCACCCATTTCCCCACACCTCTGGCAACCACCCATCTGTCCTATGTTCTATAAGTTCAGTTTTTAGTTTATTTTTCAGATTCCAGATAGAAATAAAATCACACAGTATTTGTCTTTCTCTGTCTGACTTATTTCACTTCGCATTACACTCAGTGTCCATCCATTTTTGAAAATGGCAGGATTTCCTCCATTTTTGTGGCTGAATAATATTCCTCTGTGTATAGATGTATATGTATCACATTTTATATATCTGTTCATTCACTTATGAACACGTATATGGTTTCCAAGTCTTGGCTATTATAAATAATGCTATAGTGAACATGAGGGTGGAGGTATCTTTTTGAGATAGTGATTTTGTTTTCTTCAGATAAATACCCAGAAGCGAAGTTGCTGGATCATATAGTAGTTTTATTTTTAATTTCTTAAGGAAACTTTATACTGTTTTCCATAGTGACTATACCAAATTGCATTTCCACCAACAATGCACAGGGTTCCCTTTTCTCCACATTCTCCTCAACTCTTGTTATTTCATCTTTTTGATGATAGCCATTCTGATAGGTGTAAGATGATATCTCACTGAGGTTTTGGTTTGGTTTATCCTGCTGATTAGTGATAGTGAATATTTTTATCTTCCTGTTGGCCATCTGTATGTCTTCTTTAGAAAGTGTCTATTTAGATCCTCTGACCATTTTTTTAACTGGATTGTCTGCTTTTTTTTCCTGTTAAGTGTGAGTTCTTTATACATTTTGGCTATTAACCCCGTATCAGATACATGACTTACAAATATTTTCTCCCATTCTATGGGTTCCTTTTCCATTTGGTTGATGGTTCACCCATTTTGGTTGATGGTTCTCTTTGCTGTACAGAGCTTTTTATTTTGATATAGTGCTACTTGCCTACTTTTGCTTTTGTTGCCTTTGCTGTTGGTATCGAATAAAATAATGATTGCCAAGATCACTGTCAAAGACCTTCGTGACTCCACACACAGACACACACACACCCCTTCCTAGTTCAGGCTTTTCACATCTCCTTCTTGGATTCTTGCAATTTCTAGGTGGTCTTCATACGCCCATTCTCCTCATGTTGTAGTCATCCTACAAATGACATAAAATAGTATGACTATTGCAGATTCCTGTCCCAAGGAACTAGACTCTGAGATGCTGAGATTTGTGTTCAGGAGGTTTATTGGGAAGTGCTCACAGCAACACTTACGAGGCAGCAAAGGAAGCAGGATTGGGCAAATAGAAATTTAATATTGCAGAGCAGTTGCAACAGTGGCCTCAGCTAATTTCACGGGGAGCTCCGAAGGGCTCAGACTTCAGAGATAGCCACAACTGACACACAAGGGCTAGACCGTTGAAATCCCACAGAGAATAGTCATTGAATGTGGGATGCTGCTGGAGGAAGAAGGCATAGCCTTGCTCAAGGTAGCCAGGAGAGGGACACACTGTAAGACTTCAGTGACAACTATCTTGGCTACTTGCTATGTGTATCTTGGTCCTGAAGAGGATTCTTGTCAGCCCACTGCAGGATCTACTAGAATTCACCTCTTGGAATGCCCAGATGCTCTTGATGCATGTAGGAAGTTCACATCATCCGGGAGGATTTCCTCTAAGGCTCTAGTTGTTGTTTTTTTTTCTTTTCTGGAAACTTATAAGAGGGAGGTTAGTAAGATACAATACAGCCCTTGACACTAAAGCTGATAGGGAGGTCATGCCTTGTATTTCTTTGCTACCCACTCTAGATTCCATTCACTCTCATCCTACTCCTTTTGTGGCTTAACTGATAGACTGAATCAATCCCTTCTACCCGAAGGGTCTGTCTATGCCCTTGGTCACCATGCCCTCCTTAGGCTATAACTGGAGTACTTGTTCACTTACCATAAAGACAGAGCAGAAGTAAACCAAGATATGTCCTAGTTGGTCACCTGAGGACCTAACTTGAGTGCATACTGGCCTGGAATGATACTTCATCCTCTCAGGGTGTCATTTCTGTAAGCATTCAGAAAACGGTACTGGCTATGGCTTTGTGGGCGGAAAGGTAAATCTTGCTTGGAATATGTGGCAGTGCCAGTCAAGATGAATTGCTGCCCCTTTCAGTGTGGAGGGAATTTATTGTAATAAACCTGCTATGTAAGTGGTTGATCTCTTTAAGAGATAGTGTTGAGTCAGAGACTCAGCATTGATTCCTATTATCGTCAAGTGGGACATTTGGCAGAAGTAACTGAATCAAGTTTGGTTATTGGGGACCCATGTGACTGAGCTCATCATGAGTAGCCTCTGTGGCCTCTTTTTATATAAACCAATTGTGTCAGTACTTTCTTTTTTTGCAGTGGGATAGGTAGGCTGACATTATATGGCTAGGTCATTCTGTCTACTTGTTTGCTAAGTGCCTCTTTTGCAGCTGGATGCTCTTTGGTTGCCATTAACATGTGATACAAAGACCTTCACATGTTGTGCTCTCTCCCGTATATCCATCCACATGCCTGTTTTCCAGGCTTGCACACCACCTTCCAATTTTTCTCCTTCGGGTGTCTGATCAACCAGCCAAGTCAATCATCAGTGCCTAAGAGTTTATAGCCCTGGCTGGGTGGCTTGGTTGGTTAGAGCATTGTCCCATCCACCCGAAGGTTGTGGGTTCAATCTCAGGCCGGGGCACATACCTAGGCTGCAGGTTCGGTCCCTGGTTGGGGAGAGTACAGAAGGCAACCTATTGATCCTTCTTTCTCACATCAATGTTTCTCTCTCTCAATCTCCCCCACCTTCTCTCTAGAAAAAAAAAATCAATAAAACATATCCCTGGGTGAGGATTAAAGAAGAAAACAGTGTTTATAATCTTTCCATAGCCCACGTCTCTTTCCAAACAAAGTGGATGTCCAGTACACTGCCCACAGACTTCCTCACTAACTTGCTTATGTACCCTGTTCTTGCTTGTGCTCAATTCCAAACGTGCTGTTTCCATCTTAAGATGGATTGATGGTGGGAGAGCCCAATCTTGAGGTGGCAGTTCTGACAGAGTGATGGATTGTTCTGGTTTCATAGTCACTTCATGTTTCATAGACACATTCTCCATCTCTATCGGGGCCCTCTAGTTCTTTGGGGCTGTTTGTTGAATGATATATAGTTTTGTAATATTTATGGCATGGCCTTGCTCCAGAACCCTAGGATCTACTTGTAATTCTCCTACTCATGCTTACGTGGTATCTCTTCCCACCAGAGATACCATAGTGTCTGCTGGGTTACGTGAGTCAGATGGCCCAAGTGGCAAGGCAACGTACACCACAGCCTGGACCTGCTGTAGACCATGTTCTTGCTCTGGGCCCCTCTCAAACCTTCCATCCTTACAGGTCGCTCAGTAAATGGCCAAGATGATATTCCTAAGTCAGAAATATACTGTCCCCAGAATGGAAAGAAGGAGGGGTGTGTGTGTGTGTGTGTGTGTGTGTGTGTGTGTTTACAGTTGGGTGGGGGACAAGATGAAATAATTTATCCTTCCCTTTCACAGGATGTCCCAGCTTCCTCCATTAGGTCCCCTAAACTGACCTGGTATGCCTTTGAATCTTTACAAGATTTGTCTTCCACCTTTAGAGTATGTGTATCTTACCAAGGCCTCTAATGTACTTGCCAATGTTCTTATCTTGTTCAGTTAACATCTCATCAAATGACGCATTAGATCATTGTGATATCCCGCAGAATGTGTAGGTGCTCTAGGTCCATTTGGATTATATTAAGACAGAACAGGATAGTTAGCGTGCCCTTGGGAAAACTTGAAACTTTATACTGTTCTCTCTCTCACATGAATGTAAGTTGCTTCTAGTTTTCCTTCCAGGTAGTTTCTGAAAAATGTATTCCTCCAATCAGCAGCCTTATACCAAGTACCTACAGCCATGTTATTTAGTTTGATACACATCTGGCACAGCAGCTGCAACTGGACCTACTATTTGGTTGGTTTTGCATTAGCCCACTTTCATTTTGCAGGATCCATCCAGTTTTTGTAGGACCCAGGCTGGTGAATTAAAAGGCAATACAAGGTGGACCACCATTTCTGTACCTTTTAGGTCTTTAGGGTTGACAAACTTCTTTTTCATTCTTCTTGGGGTACAATTTTATTTTCTTGCCTGGCTTATAAGGGAGAGTTTCCAAGGCTTCCATTTGGCCGTCCCAGAATGATCTTTGAATCTTGTTCCACGGGATAAGGAACGAGATGGGTCCATGGATCAAGTGGATACATGCTGAGTCAAGTTTGGGTCAGGATTCTATGTACTTTCATTCTCTTAGAAGCCTGTCTCTAAATAAGAAATTTATTTATTTTTTTGATTTAAAAATTTAACAATCTGTTGTTGGCTGTCCACCTGTCTTGCCTGTAGGCTTGCCATGTTCTGTTAACCTAGTGGTTCTCAACTTGTGATTTCAAACCAGCAGCATCAGCCTCGGCAGAAAACTTATTTGCGATGCAATTTATTGGGTTCCATCTCAGACCTGTTGAATGAGAAATTTGGAGGGTGAGGTTTAATAAGCTGTGTTTAAAAAACCCTCCAGGTGATTCTGATGAACATTAAGTTTGAGAACAGTTGTGTTAACCATTGCTTTAACTCTCTTTGGGTCAGGTTTCTCTGACAGCTGCCTTCACCTTGCTGCTCATGACCATAACCGGGCTTTTGAGAGTTAAGTTAAAGCACCTGCTTCCACTACTGCAGGTTCGCCATGGTTATTAGGGAGCCACGAGCTGTAAATAGCATCTCCTGCAGTCTGGTCGCACCTGCAGAGGGCTGTTACCAATAAGCTGTGCGGTGATGCTGCTCCCTCTCCCGTCGGTTCAGCTGGCACTGCTTTGGTAAGTGGAGTACTCATCAGACCTTCCGATGGGACATTGCCATTTGGTAGGTTTTCTGGCCACGTGTAGTATGCACCTACCTACGTCTGCCCATTTCCCTGAGATTTTTGATCCCTTCTTCTTCTGTTTTCCCTGGCAGTTCTGGCATTTCTACATCACTTATTGTGGGCCATTGCTTTTTCTGATATTCCAAGTACTATCTTATCAGTATGTGTTGGCGCTGTCTCCCAATCAGGGCCCTGACCCGGAAGTATCGGACTTGCTAAGATTTAAGATTGAGAACTGATGACGTAGCTCCATTTGGAAGTTCAGTAGGCTTGCCACTCAGAAACAGCCAAGGTGTCAGTTTGTGTCCAAAGGCAGGAAATAGCTGATATCCTGGTTCTCAGGCAATTGGCCAAGAGGAATTATTGTTTACTAAGGAGAGGGTCAGCCCTTCAACTGATTGAATGAGGTCCACCCACGTTAGGGAGGGCAATTTCTACTGCTCAGCCTATAGGTTTAAATGTTAATCTCCTCCAAAACACTCACAGAAATATCCAGAATTTGACCAAATATTGGGGTACCCTGTGGCCCAGTCAAGTTGACACATAAAATTAGCCATCACAAAAGATATAAAATATGTCTTTTATATTTTAAAAGATAAGAACATAAACATATAAATAATATTTATATATCTTCTTTTGTAAAGTGATGTCTATTCAAAGTTTTTGCATATTTTATAATAGGGCTGTGTATCTTTTTATTATTGATTTGTACTTACAGGCCGTGTGTGTGTGTGTGTGTGTGTGTGTGTGTGTGTGGTGTGTGTGTATATATCTCAAGTGAAATCTATGGCTTATTTTTAAATAATGTAATGATATTTTTACAGCAAAAGTTTGTAATTTTTATGAACTCATTTAAAAAATTTATTACAAGTAGCACTCTTGCATTCTAAGAACTCTGAATACATCAAGATGGCAAAAACAATCTTATGTGTTTTCTTCTAGAATCTTTGTAGTTTTATTTTAGGTTCAGGTATATTATCTCTCTCAAATTAATTTTGTACATGGTATAAAGTAGAGGAGTGGAAGTGGTGTTTTTTAAAAAAATATAATTGTCAAATTGTGTCAAAGGATTTCTCCATTTAAATTGTACTAATGTATTTCTTAAAAATCAATTGATTATATAAATATATGTGGGCCTATTTCTGGATTCTATCATTTGTGACATTGATTTTTGTGTCTATATTTATTCCAGTAAGATAATATCTTGATTATTATGTCTTTTTTAAAATGTATTTTAATTGTTGTTCTTGTACAGTTTTCTGTCTTTTGCTCCCATCCCAGCCCTCCCCACCCTCCTCCCATTTCCACCCCCGCTACTTTTTGTCCATGTGTCCTTTATACTTGTTGCTCCAAACCCTTCCCCTTTCCCCCTGAAATTCCCTCCCCTCTCCCCTCTGGTGACTATCAACCTCTTCTCAATTTCAGTGTCTTTGGTTATATTGTGCTTGTTTTTTTGATTAGGTTCCTGTTAAAGGTGAGATCATATGGTATTTGTCTTTCACTGCCTGTCTTATTTCACTTAGCACAATGCTTTCCAGTTCCATCCATGCTGTTGCAAAGGGTAGGAGCTCCTTCTTTCTTTCTGCTGCATAGAATTCCATCGTGTAAATGTACCATAGATTTTGATCCATTCGTTTACTGATGGGCACCTGGGTTGTTTCCAACACTTGGCTATTGTAAATTGTGCTGCTATGAACATTGGGGTGCATAGGCTCTTTTGGATTGGTGTTTCAGGGTTCTTAGGATATAATCCTAGCAGTGGAATTGCTGGGTCAAAAGGTAGGTCCATTTTTAGTTTTCTTAGAAAATTCCATATTGCTTTCCATAGTGGTTGTACCAGTCTACATTCCCACCAACAGTGCACTAGGGTCCCCTTTTCTCCACCACCTCTCCAACACTTGTTTGTTGCTTTGTTTATGATGGCCATTCTGACTGGTGTGAAGTGGTATCTCATTGTGGTTTTAATTTGCATCTCTCTGATAGCTAGGGATATTGAGCATCTTTTCATGTGTCTCTGGATCCTCTGTATGTCCTCCTTGGAGAATTGTCTGTTCAAGTCCTTTGCCCATTTTTTAATTGGGTTGCTTGTCTTCTTAGAGTGGAGTCATGTAAATCCTTTATATATTTTGGAGATTAAACCCTTGTCCAAGGTATCAGACTTTATAGTAGATTTGAAATCCTTTAGATAAACCTTCCAAATTTCCAATAAAATTTTAGAATTAGTTTCTCATTTTCTAAAAACAACAACAATGACAAAAACAAGCCAATTTGGATTTTAATTCAGATGGCATTGTATTTATAGATCTATTAAAGAGACTAGAATTGATCTTCTAATAATCTCTCATTTTTCACTACATGAACATGGTATATCTTTATATTTATTTAGATTTTATTTAATTTGTCTTAGAATATTTTTATAGTTTTTATGCTACAGGTCTTTGCATGATATGTTGTTATATTTTATCTCTAAGCATTTCCTATTTCTGTGCTATTGTAAATGGTATAATTTTTAACTTATACCATTTAAATTGATTTAAATACCATTAACTTATACCAATTTTAAATTGATTTTTGTTAATATATAGAAATGCAATTGATTTTTATGTTTTGACCCTGTATACTATGACCTTGCTAAGCTTATTAGTTCTGGTAGATATTTTATACATTTTTTTTTTTGGATAATCTACGTATTTGATCATATGTGGTTTAAGACAGTTATATTTCTTCATTTCCTACATTTATGTTTTTTAATTTATTTTATTGCTTATTTCACTGGCTATTATCTGCAAAGTAATGTTGAATAAAAGTGGTGAAAGAAAACATCCTTATTTCCTCTCAGTCACGGGAGGAAAGGGTATAATATTTCACCCTTTAGTGTGATGTTACCTATAGGTTGTTTGATAGATACCCCTTATGAGATTAAGAAAATAACTATTCCAAAAAATACAAAAAGAAAAAGAAAAAAAGAGCAAATATCTATTCCTGGTTTGATGAGTTTTATGTTTAAATCGTAAATGGATATTGAATTTTGACAAATGCTTTTTCCTCATCTTTTGAGATGATCATATAATTTCCTCCCTTATTCTATTAGTGTAATGAATTATACTATTTGTTCTACCAATACTGAGCTAGTCTTATTTTCCTGAGACAAATCCCACTTTATTATGATTTATTGTCTATGTATTACTGGATTTGATTTTTATTGAGATTAGTTTTTCCTTTAATTGTGACTGTAAGCAATGAACCACAGTAATATTAGCAATATTTGTTATATATTCACCAGCAAAAAATGAGATATTTTCATATCTCTTTATAGTTAATGCAGGTATCTTGACTATTATTTACGTTCACTACTATATTGATATTATCAATGGTGGTTATTAGACCCACTATTATGTTACTTAATATGTTACAAAAGAAGTACCTCTTATTATAATATCACAAACCTATTTTCTTATATTTGATAACTGTTTTAATACAATTTATTTTCTTTATAATACTTTGTATTTTATACATTTAAAAATGTAATTCTGTGAATGGGGTCCCTAGGCTTTATCAAACTGCCAAAGGGGTTTATGGCACCCTGGACTAGCAGGGAAATTTCAGTTTTTGTTTTTAAACACAGGACTGGATGGGATCACCTAGGGAACATAGAGAGGACTATAGAGTGGAGGATCGAGCCCCGTATATCTCCAATATTTAAAATTTTGTAGAAGAGGATGCTATCAAGCAGAAGTCGGGTAGGAGGAAAATCAAGGATTTTCTTTGGATTGTGACATGAAAGAGGCTCAGAAAAAAGAGATCAAAGGCTGCTGAGAGGTCACAAAAGATGAAGATGGGGAATTGGGTTAGTAGCAAGGTTAGGTCATTGATGAGTAGTGGGAACAAGAGCACAATGAAAGAAAGTTGAGAAGTGAGTGAGAAGTCGGTAAGTGGAGACAGGTGTTTGGATGACTTGAGTTTTGTTGAGAAATAGTGGTAGATGGAGAACCGTGGAGTCCAGGGAGTCCTGTTTGTTTTTTAAGATGGGATGCATGAATTAAGGCATATTTGTATGGCAGTGAAAATTAACCACTGGAATGAGAGATATTTATGTGGGAAGGATGGGGATGTAAGGAGGTAAGCAGAGGATCATAGGTAATAAGTGGTTCTTTTTATTGGACTTAAATTTTTCTGTGAAGTATGAGATGAGAACTTGAGCTGTAGAGAGGAGGAGGAGGAATTAGAGATTTGAGGAGAGAGAAAAAAATTTCAAAGTACATACTTGGGTGAGTACAAAGCGGTATTTCCTACTGAAATATAATGGTATCTTTTTCAGGATAAGTAGTCTGACTGGCTGTTGGGTTTCCGACACTTGTGAAAGAACTCTTATTAGGTATTAGGACTGCCTTTAGCCACTCTTGTCAAGATAAGTGTTACAAATTAGTTTTACAGACAAAACACAGTCTTGGAATTCTTTCTAGTTTTCCCCGTGGTAAGGACTATGTAGCTATTTTGAGGAAAGCACAGGGGCAGGACTATGCAATAACTGATGACAAAGTGCCCTCTTTAATTGTACAATGTCAGATTCTGTGGCAAGAACTTTGTCATAAAGATTATTTAAAAATACTAGAAATGTTCAAATACCTAACACTAGTGTAGTTTCGTAAAGTTTCTCTAAACCTTTCTACCTGCTTTGTATCACCCACCCACAGATGTATGATTTAACCTTTTGGCAGAAGTTTCCACTTATATATGACTATTAAACAACCGGTTTTAGTGAGTGGACCTTCACTTGTCATGTAATGGACTGAAATGTCATGACCATTGGCTTCTTCTTCTTTTTTTTTTTAGAAGTTGGGGGTATTTTTATTT
Organism: Anoura caudifer; assembly: GCA_004027475.1. NCBI lineage: Eukaryota > Metazoa > Chordata > Mammalia > Chiroptera > Phyllostomidae > Anoura > Anoura caudifer. The sequence continues at coordinate 46,974 of PVKU01005406.1, read as the reverse complement.
AGTTTTGAAGTCAACTTTTAAAATGAAAATACTACTGAAAAGAGTAGGCTTTTAGTAAAATCTGTCAGTTGTCAGTTAATACCTTACTTAGCAGGGCACAGGATGCTAGGGGATGCCAAGAGCAGGCAGAAGTAATGTGCTCCTGACAAGGTGGGAGAGTATCCAATATCCGTTTCTTTACTCTCTGCATCTGGGAGTCAGCCAGAGATGACGACTGGCTTTTGACATCTCTAAGTTAACGAGGAGGCAAGAGGAGCATCTGATTATTGAGCCATTTTTAAAAATAATGCCCTCATGCTTGTTAGGAGTGATGGGAAAGGAAGTACTAGAAGAACACATGATGACTTGATGTTTTGGGAAAAGAAGTTCGTTCTCAGCAGCAGCTCTTTCAGGGAATGGCAGATACTAGGCTTTGGTTATTCCAATGTAAGTTTTATTTGTGGGAAACAAAATCAATCTAACAGCTGTTGCTTTTTGTAGTCAGCCGGGGCATGTGCTTTAGCAATGGGCTGGTTAGCTCAAGACCACACATACTTCCATTTCTAGTTGTTTATCCTTCTGAAATGCAGTCTCTTGGTGACCAGGGGGGCTTAGATTTAATGTTGTGAGTGAGTTTTCAAAAATCTCTCTCTGGCCTGAAACCTTGGCATATCTAAGCCCTAACCTAAGATTACTGGAAGTTGGTGGTATGAGTTTAAGGAGGCATTTCTTAAGATTTCTAAAATGGGCCCATATATATGGTTAGATGCTCTGTGTAGGGGACATGATTTCTGTATCATACAATCAGAATACTAGAGTTGAAATACCCTTAACTTTCATCAGTTTCTGGGGTTTTGGTTTATTGATCAGTAAACTTTTTAAAAAAGATTTTATTTATTTATTTTTAGACAGAGTGGAAGGGAGGGAGAAAGGGAGGGAGAGAAACATCCATGTGTGGTTGCCTCACATGCAGCCCCCACTGAGGACCTGGCCCGCAACCCAAGCAGGTTCCCTGACTGGGGGTCAAACCAGCGACTGGTTCACAGGCTGGCACTCAGTCCACTGAGTCACACCAGCCAGGGCCTAATCAGTAAACTTTAAAAAATATTAGAATGCTAAGAGATAGGGAATGGAAAATACTGTCAATTTTAAAATTTTGCTAATTAGGAATGCTTAACCCAAGTTAAACAAGCAATTTCCACACCCTAAATATTCATCTACTGTATCCTACTTTCACTTTTTTTGAAGAGGATAGTTTAATACACAAGGACATAATAATATAGTCCAAGAATAGTTTCCCAAGAAAGAATCCTTAGAAAACTCATCCCCTACCTTGCCTGACACACCCTCACACACTTGGCGGTTATGGATCTAATCCAACCATTCAGGTAATGTTCTGCAAGATGCCATCCCAATGGTCAAAGAGTTTATGTTAAAAACTTTTAAAGACAGAGAGAGAACACATTATTTCTCTAAGTACTACTGAAGATTATATTAAATCATTTAGTGGCCATATCACATTGTTTTTTATGACTATTTGACAAGTACTACTAAATGCCGGGATATAAAGATACAAGACAATTCCTACTTTCAAAGAGTTTACTATCTAATGTGAGAGATACATATGTCAGTAATTAAAATGCAATTATAGAATTCAGTATACTCAGGGATCACTAGGGGTTGTTTTAGGGTGTTTTGGAGTCAGTAAGGCTTTCTGGATGCATATCTTTAAGCCAGGATGAGTGTGGGCAGGAGCACAAAAACTTTCTAGACATGAACAGCATGTGCAAATAATAATCAATTCTATATATGGAGCTTACTATGGGCTAGACACTTCACAGACATTATCTCAAGTGATCATTATAGCAATCCAAGAAGTAGATGTTAATGCCTATTATTTACCAAAGCTCAGAGATCTTAAGTAACTGTCCCAAAGCCACTCACCTAGGAAGGGTAAGAGTCTGGGTTGTTGGAAAGTAAGCCAGTTTGTTCTTGTCCAAAGCCCATGTTTTTAGTAGTTACACTCTATGCTCCAAGTGTAGTGTGTTAAAGTTTTATGGAGTTTATGAAATTTCTAAGGCTGCTAAGCTAACTTTCCCCCTTATATGGGTAGCTAGTATTCTTAAGAAGTAGAACTTTGCATTGATCACCATCAAATACATTTTGTTAGTAGAGTTCTAGGTAACCAGTGTTGAAGTAGATGGTCTAGTATTTTAGCTTCTCATATAGTGGGAATTAAATTTTAAAATTACAGATTTGCCTGTCTTCAACATTTGGTATAGTTTTCTTCCCTTTCAATTTTTTATTGTGATAAAATACAAATACACATAAACTTTACCATCTTAACCATTTTATTTTATTTTATTTAACAAAAGGGAGGCAATTATTTTTTTTTAGGTTTTTATTTATTTATTTTCTTTTTTAAAATTTATTTTAATTGTTGTTCTTGTACAGTTTTCTCTTTTACTCCCATCCCAGCCCATCACCCCAGCCCTCCCCACCTCCCTCCCATTTCCACCCCCCTAGTGATCCAGAGACACATGAAAAGATGCTCAGTATCGCTAGCTATCAGAGAGACGCAAATTAAAACCACAATGAAATACCACTTCACACCAGCCAGAAGGGCCATCATAAACAAAGCAACAAACAACAAGTGTTGGAGAGGTTGTGGAGAAAAGGGGACCCTAGTGCACTGTTGGTGGGATTGCGGACTGGTACAACCATCTTAATCATTTTAAATGTATCAATTGCATCCATATCATTGCTCAACCATCACCACCATCTATCTCCCGAACTCTTTTCAGCTTGCAAAACTGAGATTATGTATCCACTAAACAATGACTCTCTCTTTCTCCCAAGCCACTGGTTTTGTTTTAAGTAATAAATCATTTCTAAAAATAAACAAAAAAACTTATACAAAGGTGACAATCAAATAATAACCAAAAAATTCTCCATTTTTACTCTTGTCCTGTGGACATCTGGCTACATTACTTTGTTATATTTGGACTTGGGAACTGAATCCTAACTCTTTCATTTTGTATATTTATTTGCTTTCTCTCCAGATTCAAGTCACCTACCAATTAATTGGTGGTGGTGGTGGTTGTGTGTATATTTTTGTCATCTATATTTTGGTAAATGGGGCTGAACAAATGCCCCAAGGACTATTTTCTCACTGTACTGAGGTCCTTTGCACTGAGAATCGCACACGACTGAGCTCTTGAGAAAAGCCAACACTCAGAAAGCAGACTTTGGGAGGATGCCTCAAGGATCGCTGCCCTTCCTAGAGGCATCCATGGTCCTAATGAAGAAAGAAGCATAAGGTCGCTTAAAGGCGGGGTGACCATCTATCCTTTTTGTGTCCCTGGAGGCAATTTGCACAGTGGCTGGCCTGTGCTAGCTCTTTAGAAGCATGCTTATTATATCAAAATGAATTAAATGTAGACCAAGGACCATAATTACTAGATTGTTTTGGTGGGTTTTTTTTTTTTTTTTGCAAACATGGTAAATTTCTTAGATTCATCTTGCAAATAGTTCCTTGTAGTGATAATGCTCAAAACTCTTAAAACAGGAGGGTTTGTGTTCTGGTTCTTAATAATACCAAGGCAACAGGTGAAAATGCTTTTCTCTTTGTAGATAGTCTTCAATGAAAAATAGCATCAAGGAGAAAGTGAGTGGTGGTGCAGGTTGTTTTTTCTTTATTTTTTATTGAATTTATTGGGATAATACCAGTTAACAAAATTATAGAGGTTCCAGGTACACAGCTCCACAACACAGCATCTATACACTGTATTTCATATTCACGACCCAAGTCAAGTCCCTTCCCATCACCAATTATCCCCTCCATACACTTTTCCACCTCCCACCACCTCCTCTCCCCTGGGCAATCACTACACTGTTGTCTGTTTCCATGAGTTTTTCTTCTTTTTTGCTCAATCTCTCCACCCAGCCACTGCTCTCCCCTCACACTCCACCACCAAAACTGTCAGCCTGCTCTCTATCTATGAATCTGTCTATATTTTGCTTGTTAGTCCATGTTTTCATTAGATTCCACATATGAGTAAAATCATATAGTACTTGTCTTTATCTGACTCACTTATTTCATTTAACATAATGCTCCCCAGCTCAGTCTGTGCTGTCACAAAAAGTAAAATTTTTATTTTTTACAGATGCATATTGTTTCATTGTGTAAATATACCACAGCTTTTTTATTCACTCATATATTGATGAACACTTGGGCTGCTTCCAGATCTGGGCTATTGTAAATCATGCTGCAATGAACATAGGGTGCATACATTCTTTCAAATTAGTGTTTCAGGTTTCTTTGGAGAAATTCCCGTAAGTGGAATTGCTGGGTCATAAGGCAGTTCCATTTTTAATATTTAGAGGCAACTCCACACTGTGTTCCACAGTGGCTGTTCCAGTCTGCATTCCCACAAAGTGTGCACAAGGATTTCCTTCCCTCCACATCCTCACCAGCACTTGTTGTTTGTGGACTTATTGATGATAGCCATTCTGATAGGTGTGAGGTGATATGTCATTGCAGATTTAATTTGTATTTCTCTGATGGATAGTGGTGTTCAGCATCTTTTTATATGTCCATCAGCCACCTCTTGCCCATTTAATTCTGTCTTTTTTAACACAGCAATAACCTTTCTTGAAAAGGCACAAGTAACAGAAATTGAACTCTGTTTTCTCTTCATTATCCACTAATATTACACCATCATTCTTAAGTTAATGCCTAAAGTTATTATTATTACTAATAACCCATACCTTATAAATTCCAAAGAGTGATCACATATTTGGCCTGGAATAGTTATTGCAGTTTAGCATAGGAATATCCTGAATAAAACTTGAACCAAAACCAAATAGGACAGATGGTTTCATTCACTCATTCAACAACTATTTATTGATCATCTGTTATATGTCAGGAATTATGCTAGGAACAATGGACAAGGAGTTACATGTTTCTTGTCAAGGAGCTCACAATTTAGGAGGTGAGGAGAGGGTAGGTGGGGTGTTGGAGAGGCAGAATAATCATTAGGCAATTTAATACTAGAAAAAGAAGGAGGTGATTGTTTAGTCAGAATAAACCATAAAAAGGGATTTATTTTCTTTCTTTGATAGGGTTGTTGGACTTGTAGACCAGGAAGTAGTATGTAAGGAATACATATATCTTGATTTTAGCAAAACACCATAAATTCTTATTATTTAACATGGAACCTCAGTACAATATTCTCAAAACAAAACTGAAAAACACGGACTGAATGATTGCACAGTGACGTAAAGTTTGTTTGGTTGCATATGAAGAGGGTGAACAATAATTAGGTACTAGCAGAGGGATGTCTTTCATGGTGTCATGGAGCTCTGTCTGTGACTCTTGGAAAACGTGCACATCAGATCTACAGGTGACACAAATCTGGGAGGGAGCAAGGGCAAGGGATGACACTTAGATTTAAAATAATCCTAATAAATTGGAATGAGAGGCTTAAAGCAGATGAAATGTAATACAGAAAACAAAACCATAAAAATTGATTGTATAGTATGGGAAGAAAACTTGAATAACCAAACCACTAAATCATATAACAAAATTCGGAAGTTTTAGTTGACAACAAGCTAAACTTTAACCAATACCTTGATATGGCTAGTAAAATGTTAATGCATTTTTATGCTCACTAGTAAAAGTGTAATATGAATATAAACTTGTACATACTGCTAATTTAGCAACTATGAAGTGAATTAAAATTGTTTAGTGTTTGTTGGACTAGATTGTGAAATCCTTAATGCAGTGATTATAACTGGTTTATTTACACATCCCCAGGAGTCAGCTCAGTTCTTGGAATAAAGTGAATGCTCAGGAAATAACTGTTGAACGATTAATGAAAAATAATTATGTGTAGAGATTACTCTAAGCACTTTAATGTAATCAACTCATTTAAACCTCTCGATACATCTGTTGAAAAAAGTACTCCTATTATTTCCATTTTATAGATGAGGAAACTGAGACCTCATTGCACTGTTTATGACATAGGGGAGTAGAAAATCCAAACACAAAAGTTTTCAAAATCTCAGTATAGGTAATTGTTCCAAATTCTCCCTTGAAAGGCTTTTTCAAGACACAAGTAACTTGTTCTATACACCAGTAAGTGGCAGGGCTGGGAGTTGAACCTCTGAAGTCTATCTCTTAAACGTAGGTTTCTATTCACTTTGCTTTACTATAGTTTTTTAAATAATAATATACAATTAGACTGCAAGCTTTGGAGCATAAGAGAGTACAAGGGTTGGTGGAGATACTTTTCCTTCCCTCCCTCCCTCTCTTCCTTCCTCCCTTTTTCTTTCTTTCTTCCTTACCTTTTTATAAAAAAGGGATTTAAATTGGCTTATAAAATAAACATAACAAAATTTTAAAAAGGAGAAATGCTACCTAAGGGAAAATAAAAGTAGGTCAATAAGGCAGAGCTATGGTAAGGCTAGTACACAAAACACAAAGAGTGAGGTCCTATCTCCATGTGATTCCATATTTATTCCTCCCTTCCATTGCCTAATTCCATATATATAGCTCCCTTCTCTCATTTTCTATTGCATTTCTTGTGTACGTAATATATCTGGCACTTTATAGTAGACTTCTAATAATTTTATGAGTATAACTTTTATCCTCTCAATAAAATTGTATACTTCTTAAAGTAAGATCTTGGCATATTATCTTTTAGATTCTTTTGGCACCTAATATAATGTTAGATTCATATTAGATTCTGTATAAACACTGACTGACTTGAAACTGCTTTGAGTTATTGGGAGTTAATCAATAGCTATGTTTGGACTTTTCCCACATCCTTATTTCTTCTCTTTCTCTTTCTGTCTTCCTGGAACTCCAGGGATAATTAACTATTCTTCCTCAACGCTCTTGCAAAGAACAATTTTCTTTATATTTCTCCTTTAATAAACTTTGACTTACTATTTATATGTCTGTTGTCCCATATAGATTGTGAACTCTGTGGACATAATTTATGCCTATATTCCAACCTGAGGTCAATTCCTAGTAACTATTAGTCTTCAGTAAATAAATAAGGGAAGGGAGGAAAGAGAAAAGGGAGAGAGGAAGGATTTATTTATTTTTTCCATTTTGGCCAGTTCATTGCTGATTATCACCAGAAAGATGATTGGAGAAAAAATCCTGGTGACAAAACTTCACACTTTGCAAGAGTCTTAATGAGCGAAAAATAGTTGAAATTATTTGCTCTAATGAGATTTAGGGATTTGTGTCTTTGCTTTTCTATGCCTCCTTTTTATGCTAGCAAGATGAATATCCTACTAATAGGATATCATATTACTTTTTATGAATATCCTAGTAATTAAGAGTCTAGAACTTACTATCTGGGTCCAGATGATGCCACTACTACTGCACAGCTCTGTGGCCTCGGGAAAAGCAATTATTTCTCTGTGCCCAACAAATTGGGCTAATAAAAATATCTACCTTGTAAGGGAATGATAGAAATCCACCAACTACGTGTGACAGATACACTTTAGGGTGGTGCTTGGCACGCACAAAGTGCTATAGAAGTGTCTGCTTTCTTACAACTCCTGTGTCTGAAAGACTCACTTTCTTGTGTTGCAAAGCTTGTAGCGCCAGCTTCTACTAAAGCGTCAGCTGCCCTGTTGGCAGAAAGCACTGCAGTGCTCACTTTCAGCCAGGAAAACTCTGAATTTTTCCTGGAGTGGTGCTGCCCAGAAAACAATGCTCGTGGAACTTATGAAGTACAACATGATTGCCAAGCCAAAAATGGCTGACCTCTGGGAACACCCGGAGGACCTGTACATTTGTCCTACGCTTGAGAGCGTCATTGGTGTGAGGCAGGCAAAGTTCCAAGTGTGGGTGGCCCCGGCTATGTGAAAGAGGTCTTGGCTGTGAAGGATGACCCCACCAAGCAGCCTATGACAGCAAAGACATTTCTGACAGCTGGACACAGGAGCTGAATCCAAGCTGACACATTCCTTAAGTTAACAGTGATTGAACAGAGGAAACTGAAGCCATGCTACATTTTTTTTTTTTTTCTCATAACAGCTTGACTTGATAGAATCTTTGGATTCTATCAAGAAATACTCTTTCCCAAGTTTTATCTCATTAATTCACCTGTTAAAGAAATACTTGGGAAATACTCTTTCCCAAGTTTTATCTCATTAATTCACCTGTTAAAGATAAAGGGCAGATATCTTTACTAAAACTTCATCATATAGAAATAAATTTTAAGAGGAAAATCAGATTCACTTATCATCTCCAAAGTCATTTCTCCTCTTCTCCAATGGGGTACAGGTTTTTCTTAGAGATAGCATCTTGGATCTAGAAGTAAAGAGACAAATTAGGGAAATGAAATTCTTGGAAACGGTCATCTCAGCTAAGTCAGAACAACAGTAGTAGCATCAGAAACATGGCTCAAATGTTTGGATTTGACTGCACACCCTCAGCCTGTATCATAACAGACACAACTTCTTTAACACTATGGTTCGCTGTTTCAACCCTACCCCAAACTCTGCAATCCACTCAGATTTCCCCTTGCCCCAGCTGCCCAGCACTGCGTACTGCCCAGTCCAGATACTCTCATTCGGAAGTGGTAGTTGAGGGGCCAATAGGGCAGTACATTCAATTCAATTCAACTTAATTGAATTAAATTTAGCGAAACGTATATTTGTTGAGCTCCTTATAATACCAATTACATAAAGTGCTAATCCATAGAAAGGAAGGTTCAGGATTGGTGATGCAAGGGAATTAATATAAGGCCGTATTCCTGCTTTCAAAGAGCTCACAATGTAATGAGATAGACTTACATAAAACTGTTAATAAGAGTCAGAGTACCTGGTGTCTTAGATGTAAATACAATGGGCCACGAGGGCACAGAAGAAAGAGATGATTTCTGATGGGGCATACAATATCTCATTAAGTCCTGTGAAGTCCTCACGGTGGAAATTGATTATCCCCGTTTGAGAGAGGGAGTAATTTTAAGCCCGAGACAGGTTGCCCAAAGTTATGCAGAAAGTGAGCTGAAGTTAGGCTTGCCCTCAAGTCTTTCGAAGCTGAAACTTGTGTTTTGTTTCAACTCATCTTGCTGATGATCCTAATCTGATCGGGAATCTGCAAACTCCCGTAGCAGGGCCTCTGAAACCCTCCATGTTCCCTGTGAGGACAGTGCCTTGTCCTTCAACGGTTCTGGGTCTACGCTGATGTTCCTTATGGAAGAAATGGCGACAGCGTATCGAAATTGTGCAGCAGGATTTCAATAGAGGCCACACTAGGGAAATACGAGTCCATAATTGGAATACATTCGATAAGAAAGAGGCACGGAATTCCAGAAATCAGTGCCTGCGGTGGACTCTGCTCCCTAATCTCAAATAATACTTCTACATCCACACCCCCTGGTGAAACCCCTAGCACGGCTGCAGGCCAGAGAGGTAGTTTTCTCCGGGAGAGCAGGTGAGCGATGCTGAACTGTGTGCCTAGTCATCATTCTGCAGACTCTATCCGTAGCACTCACCTTAAGGAAGCTAATGATTCTAAGTGACACCTAGGCAAACTACCAATTGCTCTTGATTGTGATTACTATGGGGGTTCTGATTTGGTTACCGTGGTTACACGAAACTCCCGCGTTGGTGTTCACTCAAATCAGGGATCCCATCTTTCTTAACGGCGACTGCTGTACTCTGACCCAGCATTCCAGTCTGGCCCGGTCAGAGCATGGACCCGCACCCCTGCGCATTTAGACTTCAAGGCAGGGGCCAGGGGTTGGATAAGGGAGCCCTGTTTTTAAAACCTGTTTTAGGGTGTACTTTTATACCTAAGTGAAATGCTACCTCCTGAAGGTAGAACAGGATGTTTAGTCCTAATAGAAGTTTGGGACCCACCTCAGGTAAGGGCCCTTTTACCAGGAATGTTGAGCTTTATCTCCTCCAAGGGGAAAGTTGGTGTCTTTGTAATATTTATCCTCCCAAGTAATCATCTCTCGACAAAATTACCCTTTTCCATCGCTGTGGAGCGGGGGATCCCAACTAGCATGATTACCCTAGACAGAATCACCACCAGCCCATGAATCAACTTCCCATGTTAACGGGACAACCTTCAGACGTGGCAGCCTTCAGAAAAGTGCCTGCGAAAGCGTTCCCCTGATCAGTTAGGTGCCTAGCTGCCCCTGCCGGTGATAAATTAGGCATTCACGGGGCACTGGCTCAGATGCTGGGAGCCTTAAAGCAGGTGCGTGCTTCATGCAGCCAGTCTCTGCTCCACCTGCTCAGAGAGGAGGCCGGAGGTGGCTGGTAGGACAGCTAACATCCTCCCTGCTTCCTTTCAAAATTGCTCTTTACAGTTCCTTTTCAACCAAGTTCATCTGCATACAAATGCTGTGCAGGGCAGGTGAGGGATCTGCTTAGAATGATCGGTTCCAGGGCCTCGCCAGCAACTTTTTCATCACCGAAAAAAAAAAAAAAGTGCTCTTTCTCATCACACATATTATTTTGATTCATTGCTGTTTTCAGTGGCTTCATTTTGTTCTTTCTGGAAAGGATTATGGAGAGTTCTTTTACTCTGTGTCTTTAAAATAGGAACTATTTATTCGGCTACCCTAAAACCCAGGCAGCAGGCGACCCTGGAAGTCCCCCAGAACAAATAATGACTCGGTATTTCAATATTCATTCTGAGCACTGTCTATTCCCTTGAGCAGTCAGGCGCATGGCCCTCTGGAAATCAAACAGCAATAAAATCCGGTTTGAGCTGGTCAAAATTAAGACGTTTCAGGGAATGTAGGGTTGTTTTTTCTACAAGCATAAATCTGACCGCACCACTGTGTGTAGCTTCTCCTCAAGGACAACAAGTAAAGTTGCCATTTGCAGGATTGGATCTGACTTAAAGGGGGGGGGGCAGGAAGGGGCTCAAATTAATTATTTGCTTGCTTGGCAACCAAAATACTCCCCAGATCCAGAGTCACAGCAAGGACACCTAAATGAGGAAAGAATAGGTAGCAATTCTTACTTGCCTGCCGCCTGATTTCAGTTGGAGAAAGTTTTATTTAGTGCTCGTGTGGGTGGGCATGTGCAAATTTGCAGACTAATTCCCATTAACTGTTTATTTACTTGTCCTTTTGGAATTTGGCACGCAGCCTGGGAGCTAGTCACTGGCCAACACTTAGCAAAAGTGGGAAGTAAGGAAAGTTTATTTTAGACAACTCTGTTGCCTCTTTCTGCTCCTTCTTCCCTCATCTGTGGCATCCCCTCCCCTAGATGCCCTGAGCTATTGTGTGTGTCCTGTCTCTCTCTCTCTCTCTCTCTCTTTCTCAATTTGCTCTGGAAAGAATCTGAATAACTCATTTGTTCTAAGTTATGAGACATCATCCCAGTGGAAAAATAATATCTTTTTTGTTATTCGGCACTGTTAGAAAATGAAGCATTATACATAAATAAAACTTTCAGATAAATTAAAATTATACTTGTAAGTGCCAATTTAAAAATTAATTGGCTTGGATAAAAGAATGTAAAAATGCATTGTGTGTATCAGTATCTTCTTCATATGCTGAGCATATTAAAATAATAATTGACCAATTGTGTATCATTTTACACATCACAGAGTGCTTTCATATACATTTTCTTATTTACTTTGACAATTTTTAAAGTAATATATTGGGTTCATATTGTGATATAAGAACTATTGTTTCAAGTACGAATTGCTGAACTAAAATTCATTTTGTGCCGTAATACAATGGTGTCTTTTGTGCCCATGCACAGGTATGCATCACTTGCCCCTGCCTAAGGTCCCCATTGGTTCGCAGTACTTTCTAGGACTTTGTGGCTGCCACCTTTGCAGAGTTGGCTCCTGCTTCTCACCGCTAGAGAACCTGTATTCTTCAGCTTGGTCATCCAACTTGGCTTACTATTCCTCCTTCAGCTAACCACTTGAATCTGCCTGTGGGCCAGGAAACCAGATGAATTAGCTTATTAGAACAGTGCCTGAAAATAAGGCCAAACAAGGTATGCATTTACTTTAGCCTGGCTTTCAGAGTGACTTTATCTTCAAGCTATAAAGCTTTGAAATTCTCCTCTCCGCTTACATTTTCTTAGACCATGACCCTATTCCGGTTTTTATACGCAGTACTTCTTTACCTGGACTGGACCTCATCGTGGGCCAAGGCTATGATAACTTTAATTAGATTCTGAAAATCTCTTCGCTTCTGAGAAAGCCCAACTATCACACTTCTCTATCTTGCCCCCAGGCTGCTGAAAGTTCCTAGGAGAAATTCAGGAAACCGTGTTGATAGCGCGTTGTAATTCGAAAACTTTGTAAATGTACTACGTTATTTGTAGAAATGCAGAAGATGAATTTGAAATAGTCATTTCCCCAGTAAAGGAAAGAAACCACTAAACACTTACAATCCCTGTACTCTCACCCAATCTCTGTTCAGCAGTTTGGTATGATTTCTTTTAGTCTTCTTTCTGTGTACATATGTGTTTTTGTATGTATATATGTGTACATTTAGATAATACTTTTGATTTTGTATTCTTTTTCTCACTCAAGTTTATATCATTGGCATGTCCCCTTGTCATTGTATATTTTTTACACCCACCATATTTAATGATTTCATAATATCTTGTCAAGTAGTTATGTTATAAATATTTTCGATCTTAATCATAGCTCTATTATTAGACACTTAGCTTCTTTTCTTTATGGTTTGCGATATTATACATAACACTGCAAAAACAATCCTTTTATACTTACACATTTTCTTAACTAGGACTATTTCCTAATTAACTCCTAGAGTTAGAGTTACTGGTCAAATGGCAACATTTTAAAAATTCAAAGTCTCTAGAATGTTAAATCTTTCCTTCTTCATTTAATTTTTTATATGTTCCTATTAAAAATGCTCACTAATTGAACATTTATCTTGTGTCTACTTTGTGTCAGGCACTGGGGAGACCAAGAGGAACGGCACATGGTCCCCAGCCTCAGGGGGTCTTCAGTTCGCAGTTACTCTGTGATCGCTGGCGCAGTGAGGCATTTTCTTGGCGTGCTGCTGATGCAGAGAAGGGAATGACTTAACTCTTGATGGAAGAGACCAGGTGTTAGCCTTAAATTTGAAGAATGAGCAGGAGTTCACCAGGCAAAGGCACAGATTACTGGAGAAGTATGTTGTGCTCTGAAAATCACAAGGGCTTCATTTTCATTCGAACACAGTGGGGACCAATAAAATAGGGACCCAGGCTACAACTCATGGCAAACTAGGGATGGAGCACTTGCTAAATGTTTTATGGGCATCACCTCCATCAAGCTTCACAAAAACCTGTGAGGTTAGTATTATGAGCCCCATTTTAAAGATGAAAATTACTTAGTAATTGAATTTTGATAAGCAGCAGACCTGTGTTTGGACCCAGGTCCACCTGACTGCATAGCTGATGTCTTTAATCAGCATGTTTTCCTACCAGCAGGAAGCAAAGAGGAAGGTTATGGGAGCTGAGATAAGGAGAGATCGGCACGTAGAGGTCTTCATAAGTCACACTAAAGAGTATGACTTAATTCGTTGAAGCTTTGCAGCCTCATAGAATAGTTACTATTAGTTATTCCCATTTTACAGATGGAGGACTGAAACTGAGGGGTAAAATATCCTGAGCTGACCTGGTGATGCATGGCAAGGCGGTGGCCCGACTGAGACAGACTGACTTAAGAATGTGAGAAAACTCGTCAGGATTGATGGACGGTAGAATTTCTCCTAAGGAAGAAAAAATATTGTCTTAGTCCCTTCAGGGTACACTTACAAAATATCACAGACTGGGTGGCTTGTAAACAATGCACATTTATTTATCTTAGTTCTGGAGGCTGGACGTCCAAGTGCATGATGTTAGCACATTCATGGGTGAGGGCCTGCTTCCTCGACATCTGTCTATTTGCTGTTGGATGTCTTATCTTTATTCATTGAACTTAATTTTGTGAAAGCCTGAGGGAGGCCTCTGATGATTAAATTGCATGGACTTTATGAATATATTTGGGTGCCGTAAAGGCTTCCTTTGACTAATTTGAAGTTCTTGGCTAGGGCTTGCCTACTTTAGATCGATGGATAAATTGCCTTCAAAGTAAGAGTTTCAACGAAGTGGGCTGAAAAATGGCCTCCTCCGAAAGGTTCACATCCTAATTCCCAGAACCTATGAATTTGTTACCTTACGTGCAGATGTCGAGGATCTTGAGATGGGATGATTATCCTGGATTATCAGAGTGGGGCCAATGTAATCCAAGCATTCTTATAAGAGGGTGCAGAAGGGTAGCAGTCAGAAAGAGACATGGCAACAAACGCAGAAGTTGGAATAATGTAGACCCAGGACCCAAGGAATGCAAGGGCCTTTGAGAAGCTTGGGAAGACAAGGAAATAGATTCTCCCATAAGCCCTCCAGAAGGAATGCAGCTTGACCGACACCTTGATTTTAGCACACTGAGACTAATTTTGGACTTCTGACCTCTAGAACTAGAAGATAATAAAGTTGTGTGGCTTTCAAGCCTTTAGGTTTGTGGCAATTTGTTACAGTAACAATAGGAAACTAATATAAGTGATCTTGCTAGGATGCAAATTTTAATACTAGACAAGCTAAGGAATCAATTCTTAATTGTGGAATTTTAAGTATCTGTAAGCTGGTTGGAGGAGGTAATTTTATCCGATGCATCCATAGATTTTAAGACTGTTTGGCCCGTGACAAGGAATTACTTACTGGTAAGCCTCGGGGGCAGAAAAATGTGCAAGTCTGCACATGCTGTTCTGTTCAGGAAACAACTCATCTTAACTCCAGGGGTCAAATTAGCCTTCGCAGAACGAGAAATCAGAGAGCTAGAAGCTTCCCAGAGACTCATATTTTCATTAGAGATGAAGAAGGTAGAGACTAACGTGTGAAATTAGGCCCTTGAAACAACTACCTCGTGGCCAGGCTGGACCAGAATCCCAGCTCCTTTTGTCCTAGTTCAGTGTTCTTTCCTTGAGCTACCCAAGTATTCAGAGTACTGCTGAAAACTTGTACCTTCTGTTCTTTAACAAAATTTTGGTTGATGTGATTGTGCATTAAATTAGTTCTCCATTGCTGAGCAGCAAACGCAGAGTCTTGCTATGACTCAACTATTGGGGCGCTCAGGGCCCCTAGAAGGACAAGGAGACTGCTTCTTCACAGGTCGCAGAGGCTTCCTTCCCCTAAAGCACAGGTACGCCTTGTGAGAAACAGATGTTGTGGTCATTTTAATTCACCTGGTTACCTGTTTCTCCTTAAAGTCCAGTAACCCCACCAACGCTGAAAAAAGGCAAAGCCGTGCTCGTTGGTTACCTGACATGTCCCAGGGATGCTGCCAGTTGCTTTATATCCCGGTGAGCTCTTTGAGTGTAGGATTTATTCCTCGCTGTCTCTGCCTTTGCTTCTCCCAAATTCTGAACAGTGCAGTTCCATTGGACGTGCTTTGTGCACTTCATCTCTTCTCATCTCAACTCTTAGATGGTCTCCTCTAGCCATAGTTTTAAATGTCATTCACACCCTTCTGGCTCCCAATTTACATCATCAATGCGAATCCCTCCCCAGAACCATGCGGTCACTTATCCAGATGCCCTGCTAGACCTTTCCACTTGGTGTTTGAATGCACACTGTACAAAACTGAGCTTCTGACTTCCTTTTCTTTTAAACAATTGCTTCCCAATCACAATGAATGATGCTAATGTTCATCCAGTCACTCAGACCAAAAAGCTTGGGAGTCATTTCTAACTTCTCTCCTTCTCTCACACCCACATGCAAAACAGCAGGAAATTCTATTGGTTTTATCTTCAAAATCGATCTCAGATCCAATCACCGCCCGGCACCTCTATCAATACCTTCCAATCCTGCTCACTATCTTGTCTCCTAACCTGCTCTAATTTTTGTTGCCTCCATTCTCCTCCGACTTCCTCCAGTGTGTTCCACAGGCAACAGCTAAGTGATCCTTTGAAAATACAAATGCAATGGCAGTCAGTGGCCTGGTCGAAATTCTCCAGGGGTTTCCCACAGCACGCGGAACCCAATGTAAATAAACATCTTCCCCACCCCTCCAAGGCCTGGTGCAACGTGGCCCTCACCCAGTCCCCCGACCCCATCTCCCGCCACGCTCTCTTTTGCTTACTGTGTTTCAACCGCAAAGGCGTCCTTTCCTTGAATGTGCCAGACAGGCTCTCCCCACAAGCCTTCACACCTTTTCTCGCCGCTGCTGGAATCCTGTTCTACCAGAGGGCAGCCACCTGGCTGTCTCCTTCGTTCGCTGCACCCCAGATGCTGCGTAAATGTTACCACCTGCGCAGAGAGGTCTTACTTGGACCCTCTGTTGAGAGTAGTCCTCCCTCCTCCCTGCAGTCTCTGGCCCCTGGCTCGCTCTGTTTTTCTGTAGAGCACTGATTAATCATGCTGTGAGCGCACTCTACGTATTTGTTGGGTTGAGTGTTTTTGTTTGTTTGTTTGTTTGTTTCTGTCTGTCTGCTTCAATAGAACATAAGCTGGAGGTTCATTTTATTCATTAGACTAACAGTCAGTGCTTGGTAAATATTTTCTGAATGAACGAGTGAATGAATGAATTCATTCTGGTATTTTCAGTGTCTAATTCCAAGTCTGGAACATCAGAACTGCTCTATAACATCTACTTGACATTGATCTCCATTAATTTTTCTAATTAGCCCGAGATGTAAATAATTTTCTTAGTTTACGGAGACCTTGTGCAATTTGCCAGCACCTTGGGCACCTAGCTGAGCAGGAATTTAATTTCTGATCTCTGCCACTTCAGAACCGCTGGCATTTTTACCTTCCCCTAGGGTGCCATTTCCTTATGCTACTCCAGGGTCTTGGGGTGCTTGGATGATGACAGTGAAAAGGATCCGCTACATTGTTGGTGAATTCCAAGTACCAAGTGCTCTCCTCGGTAGTGGCGATAGCATTCCCACCACCTCCCTCCTCAAAGAGCTGTGCCAGAGTGCATCCTGTGAATTTTTCCTGTGTGATCAACAAAACGCCCCAGTATAGCAGTCTGAGGCCAAGTCTAGAAGGTTCCGAGTCTGCATTCCGTTTCAGTTCCCCTCGGATCTCAGGAGAGGAGATGGTGCAGAGACAGGCTAAATATTAAACGACACTCTGCATACCCTTTATGCCTATTTCAAAATCCTTAGGAAGCTGTGGGTGGGAACCCCTGGGTTCCTTCATATTTATAGGAAACATGAGTGAGCCAAATAAATTACCTTTTCAAAGGTTTTTATGTCCATAAGGCTACTTAGTGTAGCTGTCATTTACTTTGTAGCTGCTGCTTCCAAGCCTGCCCAACCTAAGGGCCATTTTCTGGACCCCACATGCAGTTACACAGCCCAAACTAACCCATCGCCAGCCGTTGGATTTCATATTTTGTCCATCAGTTATGAAGTCCTTTGATGTTGTTAGTGACTCTTTAGCTGGTTCCTGACTCAACTCCCTAATGGGATTGCCAGCTGCTTCAGGGCAGGGACCACAGACACAGTCCTCTGTTGTACTTACTATAATCAACACAAAAGCTCATCTCTGCAGAGATTCCGGAAACAGTCCAGGCCAAGGTGAAGAGTATGTTAGGAGGCTTCCTACTCGCTCTCCCACATCCCTTCTCAAACAAGTTTTGTAACTTAGCATTAGATGTGTTACGTTGACCCATCAACTGGTGTACCTGAAGCAAACTCTGGGCGCTTGGCCATAGTCCCAGACATCCTTGAAGGCCTCCTACGCAGGTCCCATCACAGAAACTAGGTATATGCTTTGGTTTCCTGCTTCATAATCCATTTTCCCACTGGGGCTGAATCTAGTTTTCATGATCAGTGGAGTTCACCGCCAGCCTCCTTTTCCAGGCCAGACCCTGTTCCCCACCTTACCCAGCTCCTGAATGGAATTTTTGTGTTTTAGAGCTGGTTTTTTTTCCCCCACCCACTTGAGCGTAATGATAACTCTCCCTGGAATTCCTGCTACTGGGTCCAACCATTGGTTCTGTAATGGGCACAGAGCAGGGGTCGCCTGAAAGAGTCCCACAAACCTTGATTGGATGATACAGCATTTAAGATACTTTGTGTAACAGTGGCCACTCAACAGCTGAGCTGCCTGCCCTATCAGAGGTTGATATTACCAGGCTTGCTTGATGAAGAAGAAACTGCAGCTTTCCATGGAAGAGAAAGGAGAATGCTAGAGGAATCGGGGGTTGCACCGTGTTGCCCGATGTCCCGCCGCCGCCAAGTTCATCCACATTTTTAACCCTTCCGCGCCTCTGATGGAAGGCCCTAGGAGTTGACCTATCAGGCTACTGTAGATCTCTGTAGCCTTGTAAAATCTGTCCTCAGAACGTTGCCATTTATGTTCCTTCTAGAGGCGACAATTCTCATGGAGAAAGAACAGCTTGAAAATCTCATGTCGCGTGCAAAGGTGATACCCCTCACCCGAATAAAACATGCGCCTAAAGTCACTTTTCCAGGAATGCAGAGAATTCTGCTCTCAGCTGCGTGGATTATCTCATGCAACAGTCTGGCGGTCACGGGAAGAGCACACTGCTGGGAAGAGCTGTGGTTTAAGGTCCAGTTCCATTGTAAGAGGGTGCAGCCAGGGGGGCCCCAAAGGCAGGATTTGTAATGGGGTCCAGAGCTCAGGGTGTCCAGGAAATATGAAAAATATGGGATGTCCTCACTGCCACAAGTCTGAGCTGGGGGGTGGAATACATGGAGCAAGGCCATTGAGTTGTTTTGCATAGCAACAGTTTTGCAGATAACGTCTGGCATGGTCATTTAACATATCTATAACCTTTAACTCATTTCATAGATATGCTAAATAGCTGTGGCTGAGCTTTGAGCCAGGGAGAAGGGAGTGACTTCCACCCAAGATGGAACTGGGAGGCAACTCCCCCTGGTTACAGCGCCTACGTGAGATCTTGGAGATGATTGGCTCCATGCCATGGGGCCACGCCTGCCCGGACCCACTATGGCAGCCCAGTAAAGCTGGAAGGATATGAGAGTGCTGGCAGGTGTAGCCGATTGTGGGAGGAAATGGGGCTGCAGAGGAAGATTAGCGCTGGGATTTAAACCCAGACTCGGTAGCCATGTGAAAGAAGACCACGCAGCTTTGGGCAGGGTGGGGACTCCCGCGGCCATGTGAGGGAGAATCACCATGCGGCAGAGAGAGTCATGTGGCTTTAGCAGAGAACCACCACGCGGCTTTGCCGGGAGAGAACTACGCAGTTATGCCAGAGTGGGGACCCCCGCAGCTTTGGTGAGAGTAAGGACCCTGTGTGGCTCCCTTTGGCCATGTGGCTTAGGAAGCAGGAGAGACTTTGCCTGGAAGAGAAAGGAGAAAGGGCTTTCACCAATGGGCCACGAGAAGGTGCCACATGACTTTCGATTAACTGGAGATCCTGATGGTGACACAGCTGATGGTGCCGGATGCCTGAGCCACGGACTTCTATTTCTTTTCCTGAGATATGGTGCCCTGGACCGGGCAAAGGGGGGAAGGAAGGACTGTGTGTGTTTGTGGGTGTTTTAAGGGACTTAGGGATTTTGATGAAGACATTATGTCATTACTCTTAAGTCTGTATAACTTGAATAAATAATTCCTTTCCTTTTCACCAATCTCTGACATGGAGAGCTATAATTCTCTGGCGATGGGAAAGGTGAACCTAGTACAGGGGGATCCCCTTCCCTGGAGGCCAACCAGGGAAAATCATGGGAGACCACATGTGCAGTAGCTTTGAAGTAATACAACTACTTGCACACGCACAGTAAAATCCTGCCAAAACTAGCCAGGAAGGATCTTCCCTATAAAAACAGAGTCCCTCCAGCCCATGAGGTCAGTCTCTGCTTGGAGTCAGCCTGCTCCCATGTCCTCTGCTATAAACTCTGGGTGTTTGGTTCAATTCTTTGTCCCAGTCACCAAGAACCTGGTTACTTGTGCCCACCAGCGGCACTGGTACAAATCTTCCAGTCTCAATTTTCTCCATATCTTAGGGCTATTTGTTTATATTAAATGATGCAGTATATATTGAAGAACTTGAACAAATATAAATTTACTTACTATATTTTATTTATTTTATTTTTTACTTTTTTTTAAGAGGGGGAAGGGAGGGAGAGAAACATGAATGTGCAAGAGATACAGCAATCGGTTGCCTCTCTCATGCCCCCAACTGGGGACCTGGCCTGCAACCCAGGCCTGTGCCCTGACTGGGAATCAAGCCAGCAACCTTCCAGTTTGCAGGCTGGCACTCAATCCATTGAGCTACACCAGCCATGGCTGTTTACTATATTTTATATTTTTATAAGGTAAGAGCAATAAGATTAATAAGATAGATATGGTAATGAAATGGAGCTTTTATTTTGTGCGAAGCTAGTTAGCTTATCTGGGCATTGTAACTCCAGCTTTGTACGGAATAAAACTATCTTAGTATGGGTTCTTTTCCAAAGTCGTTCTGAAGACAAGGATTCAAGTGCAAATCCTTTATTTGGAAGGTGATTCCATGCATGACGCAGCAGCAGGAAAAAGAGGAAATGACAGAAGGAAGAGAACGCAGTCAAAAGAAAGGGAGTATTATTAAACCAGCTAACAAAGTGGTTGATTGAAGTTTGAATCACGTCAGGCTGGGGAGAATGTTAATTCCTGATACTTCCAGTCTGCCATGTCTGTGTGAGTGTGTGTGTGTGTGTGTGTGTGTCTGTGACAGTCGTGTGTGGTTATACTGCAGTCTTCTGAGAAAATACTCTTAGCCCTGATAGTGTGATTTTTTTTAAAGAAATACATATTTGGTTTTCTTCCTATTTCTGACAATGAGAAAAGAAAATCATTGGAATTTCCTAAGCGATAAGAGTGATAAAAGTGTCTTTTTGTTATGTTTATGAGGTGACTTTTGGAAACTACCTAAGTAATCTAAGAATGGAGGCTGGAGGCTGGTTACCAGGGGAACCAATCATGTGATTAGAGGATTGGAACTTTTAGTCCCACCTCACTTTGGAAGAGGCGAAGTCGGGGAGGGGCTGGAGCTCAAATCAATCTCCAGTGGCCAGGGATTTGATCAGCCAAGCCTCCATGAAAACCCAAAAGTTATGGGATTCAGAAAGTTTTTGAGAGTTTTCAAGTTGGTGAGCATTTGGAAATTCAGGAAGTGTGGTACTCTCAGAGCACGGAAGCTCTGCACCCCCTTTTCACATTCCTTGCCCTGTGCATCTCTTCCATCCTGCCATTCTTGAGTTAAATTCTTTGTAGTAAACTGATAATCTGGTAAATAAAATGTTTCTCTGAGTTCAGTGAGCTGCTCTAGCAAATTAGTTGAACCCAAGAAGGAGGTCGTTGGAACCTCCTGTCTATAGCTGGTCAGTCAGAAGCACAGGTGACTGTGCTGTCTGAAGTTGTGGTGAAGGAAGCAATCTTGAAGGACTGAGCCCTTAACCTGTGGGATCTGATGCTATCTTCAGGTAGATAGAGTCAGAATTGAGTTGAATTGTGGGATAACCAGTTGGTGTATGAGGATTGATTGGTAGCGTGTTACACTTCCCTCCACCCCCACACACAAATTGTAATTGGGAGCAGGATTCTTCTTGGCAATTGGAGGTTGTAGGGAGCAGTCTGGGCAGGACACTGACAAAATCAGTTATAAAACTTACTTGTGGTACTTGAACTCTATTCCAGGCATATAATTTAGCTTTTTGATATACAGCACTCTGAATTACTGGGGAGAAATCCATGGTTGAGAGGACTCATATCCAGTTCTGTAGTGACTTATAATCCTCTTGAAGTCAGGGATTGTGATTTGTATCTCTTATAGTCCCACTACCAGGCATTGAACTCTGCACCTAACCAATGTTCCTTAAATGTCTGAGCTTAATGATTATAATTTACACAAAGTTAAGTGATTAATGACTGAATTAGGAATCAGATTTTTATCTATGATTTAATTTAACTGAGTTTCATAATAACTTTGAGTTCTTTGTGAGCAAGTATTGTTATTACAAGCCCAATTCTACAGATGGGAACGCTGGCACTAAGTTATAAGGTTGAAGTGTTTAAAAGGCAGAAGATAAATAATTCTTTTGATCTAGAACGTATAATTCACAGAAAACTTACAGTAATGATAAAAGCCAGTAGGTGGACTTCTGGCCAAGATGGAGGAGTAGGTAGATACACTTTGCCTCCTCACACAACCAAAAGAAGGACAACAACAAACTTCAAAACAAACAAACAAAAAAACCAGAACTGCCAGAAAATCGAACTATATGGAAATCCAATAACCAAGAAGTTAAAGAAGAAATAGTCATCCAGACTGGTAGGAAGACCAGAGATGGGTAGCCAGGGCAGAGAGGACACACAGAAAGGTGGTGGCTGGAGGTTTGGGCAGGTGACATGGCTGGCAGTTTGGAAATTCCCACATTTGAGTGTGGATAAACCTGGAGGAACAATTGGGGAGTGAGACAAACCATGCAACCCAGGGTTCCAGCAAGGGGAAATAAAGCCTCAAAACCTCTGGCTGTAAAAACCTTAGGGGGTTGCAGCAGTGGGAGAAACTCCCAGTCTCACAGGAGCGTTCACTGGAGAGACCCACAGGGTCCTAGAATGTACACAAACCCACCAACTGGAGAATCAGCACCAGAAGGGCCCAATTTACTTGTGGGTAGCAGATGAAGTGACTGAAAGCCAGCCAAGAGCAGAGCAAGTGGCATTGTTCTTTCTCAGATCCCTCCCCCACATACAGCACCACAATGCAGTGACATGGGCTGCCCTGCCCTATAGAATACCTAAGGCTCTGCCCCTTACTATGTAACTGGTGCCCCAAAACAAAACAAAAAAAATGGTCAAAATGACAGAAGCGATCAAAGCCCCTAAAATAGAACTAAGTGATGAGATAGCCAACCTATCAGATGTAGAGTTCAAAACACTGGTAATTAGGATGCTCACAGAAATGGTTGAGTATGGTTGCAAAATAGGGGAAGAGGTGAAGGCTATGCAAAGTGAAATAAAGGAAAATGTAAAAGGAACCAACAGTGACGGGAAGGAAACCAAGACTCAAAGGCATGATTTGGAGCAGAAGGAAAAAAATAAACATTCAACCAGAACATAATGAAGACACAAGAACTCCAAAAAGTGAGGAGAGGCTTCGGAACTGCTGGGATAATTTTAAATATTCCAACATCTGAATCACAGGGGTGCCAGAAGGAGAAGAGGAAGAACAAGGAATTGAAATCTTAGTTGAAAAAGTAATGAAGGAGAATTTCTCCAACCTGGCAAAGGAAATAGACTTCCAGGAAGTCCAGGAAGCTCAGAGAGTCCCAAAAAAGTCAGACCCAAGGAAGCACACACCAAGCCACATCATAATTACATCACCCAAGATTAAAGATAAGGAGAGAATCCTAAAAGCTCAAGAGAAAAGGGGAGAGTTACCTACAAAGGAGTTCCCATTAGACTATCAGCTGGTTTCTCAAACCTTGCAGGCAAGAAGGGGCTGGAAAGAAGTATTTGAAGTCATGAAAGGCAAGGACCTACACCCAAGATTACTCTATCCAGCAAAGCTGTCATTTAGAATGGGAGGGTAGATAAAGTGCTTCCCAGATAAGGTCAAGTTCAAGGAGTTCATCATCACCAAGCCCGTAGTATATGAAATATTAAAGGGACTTATCTAAGAAAAAGAAGATGACCAAAACTATGAACAGTAAAATGTCAACAAACTCACAACTATCAACAGTTGAACTAAAACAAACAAGCAAACAAACAAACCAAACAACTAGAACAGGAACAGAATCATAGAAATGGAGGTCACATGGAGGGTTAGCAGCAGAGAGTGGGGGGAGGAGGAGGGAAACAATACAGGGAATAAGAAGCATAACTGGTAGGTACAGAATAGACAGGGGGAGGTTAAGAATAGTATAGGAAATGGATAAGCCAAAGAACTTATATGTACAACCCATGGACATGAACTAAGGTGGGAGAATGCTGGTTGGAGTGAGGGTGCAGGGTGGAGGGCAATAAAAGGGAGAGAAAAATGGGACAATTGTAATATCATAATTAATAAAATCTATTAAAAATAACTGATATATTAAACATGGGAGCATTTTAATTTATGGACATCAGTTTGACATTTGAAATACCTAAAAGATAAAGAAGGATCGAACACCTGCTCTCCGAAAAGAGAGAAAGAGCTTTTATCATCTGAAGAGGTCCTGAGATATGTAATATCCAAGGTAATATCAGTAGTGCTGTTTCTTCAACTGGCAAAAGATTCATTAAAATGTACAAAAATAAGGTGTTGCATCCCTCCTTTGAGAATACTAAGAACCTCAATAGCCTTTCCTCAAACTGTTTACAACCTACATTTATAAAGACTTGAAATGCATTTCAGGAACCCCTTCAGTGAATACAAAATGAATTACTATTGGAGATGGAAGGAGGGAATGGAACAAGTACTAGACTTGAAGCTAAAAGACCTGGGTTTGAATGCTAGCTCTGCCATTTACTTGGTGTATGCAGTAAAGCAAGTTGCTTGACTCCTCTGATCCTTGATTTACTCATTTGTAAGATGCAGATAATAACTACCTTACAGAGTTAATAAGCTAATATATGCAGCTTTTGTACAAAATCTTGTGATTCAATCACCTGATCAATCAGCCATTCAATAAACATATTAAGTACTTATTTAATGCTATGGAAGTTCCAAAGTTACAAACAACCTTCAGGAACTGAAGGGAAATATTTTTGGTAAGGTACATAAATAACTACACTGTGAACCTGCATGTAATAATTCCCACAGGATTAGTACGAGAACAAAAAGGATGGATGAGTAAGGGCTGAAAAAGACAAGTTCTGACCAGAGGGATGAGGAAAGTTTCCCTAAAGAAGATGTCATCGGCCACTTTTTAAAGAATAGGTAAAATTTCTAAAGGATGAAGATGGTATTCCAGGTGGAAGAAAAAGCATAAAGAAGAGTATAAAGGCAAAAAAAGACACCTTCTGACATCTGAATCTTTAATACCTGCCTCCTATATAGGCACCTGATTTTGCCTGATGTCACCAGTGTTTTTCCTTGTAAGTCTATTCACCCCAAACAGATCATGAGTTCTTTGGGAGCCAGGGTCAGGTCTCCACAGAGCCTAAGACAGTGCCAGGTCCCCAACGGGGGTTCAGTAAATGAGTGCCTAGTGTATTTTTAAGAAAGACTCTGCATGAGCTTTTGAGATGAGATGGTGGGAAATAAAGAGTCACCTGCACAGGAAAGCGCTGTTAATTAATGAGACTATTCATATATGGAAAACAGTATGCTTTCCCACAAACTTTCCCATTTTCCAAAAAACCCTATGTTTTGTGTTTGCAAAGCAATATTGTTACTATTTTCATTTGTAAAGGAAACACACACACACACACACACACACACACACACACACACCCCAAGAAGGTGAATCAAGCAAGACTTGACCTCAAAAGCTGAAGTGTGACTTGTGTTCTGCATGCCAGTAATGGCAAAACAAAAAAAGCTGGGAAGGTTTTGTTCAGGATTTTAAAGATTCTTTCTCATAAAGAACATTTCACCTACTTTTTCCATGTAACACAAAACTTAGATAAACAAGTTACTTGCAAATGCCAATAGTACAACTCGGTCAAAGGCCAGAAAATGGATGCCTGTGTCTTTTTATTCTCATATCTATGAAAAACTAGAAGAAAGTTGTTTTTCATGAAAACAACTTTAATGAAATTTCTCCTCTTTCACTTCTGATTTTATTTATTTAGGTCCTCTCTCTCTTTTTTTTTTTTTTCTTGATGAGTCTAGTTAAAGGTTTGTTGATTTTGTTTATCTTTTCAAAGAACCAGCTCCTGGATTTACTGATCCTCTGGATTGTTCTTTTATTCTCTCTGTCATTTAACTCTGCTCTGGTCTTGCTTAGTTCCTTCCCTCTACTCTCTCTAGGCTTTATTGTTGTTCCTCCAGTTTTTGCAGGTGCAGGGTTAAGTTGTTTATTTGAAATGTTTCTGTCTTTTTTAGGTGGGCCTGTATTGCTATGAACTTCCATCTCAGGACTGCCTACACTGTGCCCCATAGATTTTGGGTTGTTGTGTGTTCATTTTCATTTGCTTCCAGAAACTTTTTGATTTCTTCCTTGATCTCATTGTTTACCAATTCATTGTTTAATAACATGTTATTCAGTCTCCATGAATATGAATGTTTTTGAGTTTTTTCCTTGAGGTTGGCTTCTAGTTTCAAGTATTTGTGATCTGAGAAAATACTTGATATGATTTCAATTTTCTTGAATTTGTTGAGACTTGTTTTGTGTGGTCTATCTTTAAAGTTTTCCATGCGCATTTGAAAAGAATGTATATGTTGCTTCTTTGGGGTGAAATGTTCTGTTTATATCAGTTAATTCTATTTGATCTAGAGTGTCATTCAGTGCCCATCAATAAATGAGTGGATCAAAAAACTGGCACATTTACACAATGGAATTCTATGCAGCAGAAAGAATGAAGGAGCTCCTACCCTTTGTGACAGCATGGATGGAACTGGAGAGCATTATGCTAAGTGAAATAAGCCAGGTGGTAAAAGACAAATACCATATGATCTCACCTATAAGTGGAACCTAATCAACCAAACAAACAAATGGTCAAAATAGAACCAGAGGCATGGAAATAAAGAACAAACTGATGGTGACTAAAAGGGATCAGGGAGGGGGATAACAGGGGAAAGAATGGGAGGGGTTAAGACAAAGAACATGGACATGGACCCATGGACCCATTGACATGGACAATGGGGTAGGGATTAACTGAGGTAGTGGGGGGAGGGTGGGGCAGAGAAGAGCAAAGGGAGAAAAATTGGGACAACTGTTATTGAACAGCAATTTTAAAAAGAGGTAAATGGGTAAAAATGTATATATACACGGTGGTATATGACTGAACCATAAAATGAGTAAGTCTTGCCATTTGTGACATGAATGGACCTAGAGAGTACTGTGTTATGTGGAATAAGTCAGATAGATTCATATGTAGAATCTAAAAAGCAAAATGAGCAACCAAAAAACAATAACAAAACAGAAACAAATTCATAGATTCAGAAAATAAACTGATGGATGCCAGATGGGACAGGTGGAGGGGGGGAGGTGCAAGGTATTAAGAAGTATAAACTACCAGTTATAGAATAAGTTACAGGAATGTAATGTACAGCACAGGAAATGGAGTTAAGAATATGGTAATAACCAAGTATGGTGACAGTTTCTATACTTATCATGGTGATGACCTCATTAGGTATATAAATATCTAATCACCACGTTCTACACCTAAAGCTAATATAGTATTGTATGTCTACTGTAATTTAAAAATATAAATGGTTACAATAAATACAATAAAAATGAACTAGAAATAAAAAATACATTTTTAAAAATGAAAAAATAAAAAATGCATATGCTAAACTCTTTAAAAAAACAGACAAACATTTAACCTGAATGCCTATCCAGACCAACCCGCCCAGTGCCAGTTTCATAGAGATTGACATTTATGTCAACATATTTGTCTTGGTTTGATTCTTTTTTTCATAAATATTGTGTTATTATTTGAGAGGTCTTTTATCTATTTCCTGTTCTTCAAGTCCAGGACACTTGAGAGTAAGTCCTAATGTTAAATATAGAACACATGGCTTGAATTAGATGCTATAAGATTCACCCCCAATATTCACCCCCATTTGTAGGAAAAATATTCCAAGGTACTCTGTGTGTACATTCCTAACAAATGCATTCCCAGTGAATCTGTTTTCTCACTCTTTTGGTTATGTGAAACAGCAGGACAAAATATATTGCCAATAGAAATATTTTTATAACTTTATTTTTATTCACAAGTTTTTTAGAAATCCTCCAGCAAAAAAAGCTGTGTATATTATATACATATAATACTAACAATTATTTTGTGGTTTGATTTTGTACAAAAGAAGATAAAACCCACATATTAAGAGTTGGTATTGATATTTTTGTAAAGAAAAATATGCCAAGCAATCATGCAATATTGCTCTAAGGAGATTTTCTGGCCTGAGGGTTTAAAAATATTTTTATTTATATAAAAGTAAAAAGTAAGATCAATTTTGTTTCCTTTTCATTAAATAGCAGGAGGCAATTTGTCTGCATTGTATTTGAGAAATACTTGTCTTCTTGCTTTTGGCAACATGAAATTATCTTAAAAAAGACATCAATGCACAAGAGAGAAGATACCTTTTTATATTTGTATTATATATTGGATTCTAGAATGAGCTGCTTTCAAAAAAGTTCCCCAAAATAATTTTTGACTTTTTAAAAGGCAATTTCAGCACCAAAGCAGAGTGGAGGACTGAAAAAGCATCCAGTTATTTAAACTCTACACAGTTTACTTGGATAGTTCAAGGAAAAAATACTTGATTTGCTCAATCCCCCATCCATTCATCCAACAAATTTTCCCTGAGAATCGCGGCCCTGCTCTCTGAATGTTAGATGATCCTCTTAGGATTCTGTTCTTTCCAATCATAAGAAAATCATGTTCTGTTCAAGGATGGAGAGAATGCAAGCAAGAAAGCCAGACAAAGCACTTGTAATAGTAACACCAACAATTCTGCAAAAAGCAAGTGTGCTTTACATCAATCAAATCGCTCCCTTCATTTCATTTGTCCAAGGGTTTGCCTGAGAGTTCACTGCTTCCAAATCAGGAGGTTTCAAGGCCAGTAAAGATGATTATTAAATGATTGTGCTATGCATAGTCACCATTAGCGTAAGTACAAGTTTTCAGGGACAGCCTCATAGAACATTTTCTCATAAAGAGAATGCTTCCTATCGAGGCAGCCGCCTGAAGGGCAAGGCAAAGGATGCTGAGCAGTACATCCAACGTGCTTCTCCCTCTTTCTAATATACACATAATTTAAGCAAGATTGAAATATAAAGCAAGATTGAGGGAATCTATGTAATGTTTCTTTTTATCACTAAACTTCATGATAAACTGTAGTTGATTCAATTCAAATTTGTTCTTCTTCACTTCAAAGAGAAAACTTTGCTTCATGAAATCAAAAGATCTATTTGTTTGTTTTTTTAGCTTCAAAGATATTTTAATATAAGAATTATTTTCTTTTAGTCATTACAGAATTAAAATCTAGTACTTATTACTATACGGTAATTTTTTAGCATATTTTGTGGTTGTTCAAGTACAGTTTTCTGTCTTTTCCCCTTTCCACGTCTCCCCACCACCCCAGTCCTCCCCAGAGGGAAGAGGGGAGGGGATTATAGGGGAAAAGGATCTGTTTTGTACCCATTCCTGAAGACTGGAACAAAAGAGCTGCCTAATGCTAAAAGCAAAAAAACAAAACAAAACGAAAAAAAAAAAAAAACCCTTAATAGTGACAACTGATTCTGGAAAAGTCCCAGTCATGGTCTCCTCCACCCTGAAAGCTGGACCATGTCTTTCTGCCTTCACTGGCAGAAGTATAAAAAATAATACTTTAATACGTCGTGAAGGCCTCACTTAGAAAATGGGGTTAATCCTGACTCCTACTGCGCAATGCATGTCTCACCTGATCATAACAAGAACTGATAAATTAGAGAACTCTTGTGTACTTAGGATAACTGGCTAACCTGAGGCTTTCACCTCGCCAATAACTTTTCTTTCAAGGACATTTGCTGTTTAATGGATAAAATATACTAAACTCTTATGATTATATTTTAAATGGTACTATCAACATTGGGTTTTCTAACTAGGGCATTAGCACTAATAAGATAACAAATATAATTGTCATAAGTGTTACATAGATTTAGGACTGGGAGAAAAACATTTATTTAACACATTTCTTACACTGGTATCAGTGATGTTTCCTGTACACCCCTGTCCTAAAGTCAGATTTTGTTGTATTGTTGGTTCAGTGTGAAAACGGTGATTTATTTGAGCCCAAGTTGAACAAATCTTTATGTAAAAGTAAACTTACAGACCCTAATTGTTGACTCCTTTGTTTTATATAATAATAGCAGGTATCCAGCCATGTAATATGAAAAGTAGAGACATTTATTGAAGAAGAAACAAGATACAAGAAACATTGTACATAGGACAACGATGCCTCAGTCCCCTTCAGAGTAGGTTCCTTGGAACCTCACACAGTTCTCACAATCGCTATCAGCTGTCCGCTTGTATTTTCCTGAATCTCATCAACGGTCTAAAATCACCTTCCCTTTCAAAGGTGATTTTAGTTTTGGGAAAAACCAGAAGTCACAGGGTACCAAATCTGGGCTGTAGAGGGTGCTGCATCATCTGAGTGATTTGATGTTTCACCAAAAAACTGTGCATGAGACGTGATGCATGATTGGGTGCATTATCATGATGAAGCTGCCAATCACCAGTTGCCCAAAGCTGCAGGCTTCTGAATCATCCAAATAGTTTCCACAGAGGAATGTTCAACTTTAATGCAAAATTAGATGCAGATTCGTTGTTCCACTCACTCAGTCATTTTGAATGCCACAGCCACACAGCACCCGTGCTCACTCAATAGCATCTGCCTCCCCCACTGAGAAGTACAGTGAAGTCGTCATTGTTCACACATGCACATTCTAGTCCACTCTCGTTGGCTGCCAGGTTACATCAACATCATGCAAAACATTCTTATTATGTTAACAATGGTTGAACTTTTTCCAGACAGACCTCATATTTTTTAATATATTTTATTGATTACACCATTACAGTTGTCCCATTTTCCCCCTTCACTCCCCTCCACACTGCCCACCCCCTATACTCCCCCCGCTTTAGTTCATGTCCATGTGTCATACATATAAGTTTTGGGGCTTCTACTTTTTCCATACTATTCTTACCCTCCCCCTTTCTATTTTCTACCTACTATCTATGCTACTCATTCTCTGTATCTTTTCCCCCTCTCCTCCTCCCACTTCCCTGTTGCTAACCCTCCATGTGATCTCCATTTCTGTGGTCCTGTTCTTGTTCTAGATATTTGCATAGTTTGTTTTTGTTTTTGTTTTAGGTCTGGTGTTTCATAATTGTGAGTTTGCTGTCTTTTTCCTGTCCTATTTTTTTATCTTCTTTTTCTTAGATAAGTCCCTTTAACATTTCATATAATAAGGGCTTGGTGATGATGAACTCCTTGAACTTGACCTTATCTGAGAAGCACTTTATCTGCCCTTCCATTCTAAATAATAGCTTTGCTGGATGGAGCAATCTTGGATGTAGGTCTTTGCCTTTCATGACTTGGAATACCTCTTTCCAGCCCCTTCTTGCCTGTAAGGTCTCTTTTGAGAAATCAGCTGACAGTCTGATGGGAACTCCTTTGTAGGTCACTGCCTCCTTATCTCTTGCTGCTTCTAGAATTCTCTCCTTATCTGTAATATTGGCTAATATAATTATGATGTGCCTTGGTGTGTTCCTCCTTGGGTCCAACTTCTTTGGGACTCTCTGAGCTTCCTGGACTTCCTGGAAGTCTATTTCCTTTGCCAGTTTGGGGAAGTTCTCCTTTATTATTTGTTCAAATAACTTTCCACTTGTTGCTCTTCCTCTTCCCCTTCTGGTACCCCTATAATTCTGACATTGGAACATTTAGAGATGTCCTGCAGGTTCTTAAGCCTCTCCTCATTTTTTTGAATTCTTATTTCTTCATTCTTTTCTGATTGGATGTTTCTTTCTTCCTTCTGGCCCACATTGATGATTTGAGTGCCAGTTTCCATCCCATCACTATTGGTTCCCATACATTTTCCTTTATTTCACTTAGCATAGCTGTCATTTTTTCATCTGATTTCTGACTAAATTCAACCAATTCTGTGAGAGCCTCCTGATTACCAGTATTTTGAACTGTGCCTCTGATAGGTTGGCTATCTCTTCATCACTTAATTGTATTTTTTCTGGAGCTTTGATCTGTTCTTTTGTTTGGGCCATTTGTTTTGTCTTGACACGCCTGTTACATAATGAGGGGTGGAGCCTTACGTGTTCACCAGTGCAGGCAACCCATGTCACTGTGTTGTGATGCTGTATGTGGGGGATGGGTCCAAGAAGGAACAATGGTGCTTGCTCTGCTCTCTGCCAGATTTCAGTCACTTCTCCTGATTCCCACAAGCAAATTGGGCCCTTCTGGTGCTGATTCCCATGTGGGTGAGTTTGTGTACATTCTAGGACCCTGTGGGTCTCTCCAATGAACTCTCCTGTGAGGCTGGGAGTATCTCCTGGTACCTCAACCCCCACATGTGTTTTCAATTGGTGTTTTGAGGCTTTATTTCCCCGAGTTAGGGCCCTGGGTTGCACGATCTCGCTCCCCAGTTTCATCTGTTCTATCTGTGTGTGAATGTAGCACTGCCCACTCTGCTGGCCACCTTGTGCCCTGCGCCCCTCCACAATTCACCACCTCACTGGGTCCACCAGCCACTGCCTGCATGCCCAAGGTCCACCAGTAGCTTCCTTGCAAGCCCGGAATCTGCCAGCCTCAGCTTTGCTGTGTCCCCTCTCCTCCCAGCTGCCTGACTCTGCCCCTCCTACCAGTCTGGGTGAATGTGTCTATTTTAATTCCTTGGTTGCCAGACTTCTATATATTTCAATTTTTTGTCAGTACTGGTTGATTTTATTTCTAAATTGTTGTTGTCCTTATTTTGGTTGTGTGAGGCAGCACAGTGTGTCTACCTATGCCTCCATCTTGGCCTAGAACTCATATTATAGCAATAGCAGCTAATACTTGTAAGCAAAAAATGTGGAACTCACATTTTATGCATGAGATTATTTAATCATCACAGCAGCCCTCTGAGGAAAGTACTATTATTATCTTAATTTTACATATAAGAAAACTGAGGGGCAGATAAAATAATTTGTCCAAAGTTATGCAGCTAATAAGTAATGGATTCAGGACTCAAACTCAGCCAGTCTACTTCCCACTATGCAATATAAATAACACCCAGAAGAAAAAAAAATTATGGTACTACTTTGACATGTATTACAATGGAAAGAGGTGGGCTACAATCTTAGAGTCCTTGGAAGTGGGGAAGGCACTATTTTAAAACAACACTTCTTTTAAAAAATTTATGGGATTAAATAATAAAATCATATCATTTGTAATAACAGGTAAGTAGATAATTACCCCTGTATTTCAAAAGTTTGGGTTAGAATATACAGGATTTTAAGAAATAAGAATCTCATTTTAGGTTGGTAAGTCATCCGTTTCTTACTAGAGCCGTTGTTCACAGCCTAGACTGCGTAAGCAAACAACATTTCTTCACAGGAGATTCTTCACAGGAGAGACTCAAAACAGAGCTTCATGATCACATAGGTTTATGAGGTGCTGGATCAAGCCGAGTGAAAAGGCGTTTCTTGCTGGAGTGTGTCTCCAGGTCTTAACATGCACCACCAGTCTCTGAAGTGGAAAGATGGAAAGACGGTGTTACAAAGAGCACTTTATTTTTATGCAGCATGTCTGGAGAGATGCACTGAAGCTTTTGAAAACAGGTTTGAGAAAAACTGATCTAATAGAAAAATTAGGGAAGAAGAAGCCGGGTGAGGGGAAGGGCAGCAGAAGCCACGTAGAGAAGCACGTCTGGAGGTCAGTGGGAAAGTGCCCTCGCTGTCAGTCTGCAGGTAAACTAGGTCCCCTGATAATACAGATGGTACCCAACTTACAGTGGTTTGGCTGAGAACTTTTCAACTTTACAAGGGTGAAAAAGCAATATGCATTCAGGAGAACCCGTACTTCAAGTTTGAATTTTCACCTTTTCCTGGGCTAGCAATAGGCTCTCCTGATGCTGGGCAGACGCAGTGAGGTGCTTCTGCTTAATGGTAGGGTAATTTAAATGTTCTGAGTGTATTTAATAAGTTTGCTAAGCTATGATGCTTGGTGGGTCAGATGTATTAAATGCATTTTTGACATAACAATATATCCAACTTATTATGGGTTTATTGAGACATAACCTCATCATATGTCCAGAAGCATCAATATAATATGATTTGATGTGATATGATTGATGTGATGTGATACCATGTGTAACAATAAGTATGCTTTCACCACTGATGGTTCTACAGAAATCCGGGAGGTCAAAAGGTCACTCTCTTGGCAGTTTCTTCTCCGGGGGGAAGGAGAGAGGTTGTTCGCCCATTTGACCATGATGATGGCCTGAGTCCCCCAGCTGACAGCCTGAGAGGCAGGAGGCTGGCACGTACCACACAGGAGGGGGAAAAGCCAGCGCATCACAGGGCTGCAGAAGTCACTGCCCAGTCAGGCTCATGTGCCTTGCTATTTAGGAGGATCCATGGGACCAGCATTGGAGGAGGAGAGGTGGCCATGAAAGATACAAAATGGCCAATTCTGATGAATGGGAGAGGCATCAACTGGAGTGACAAAGGTCTCTCTGTATAAGTACCTACACAGTTCCCCTAAGGTTATGCTGAACTAGTTGAGACCAATTTGAGTGTGGCTGGGGTCTTTTCAATTTGTTCAGGTGGAAGCTGAACCAGAAAAATAGTAACAGTTGTAGTTACCATTCATTAAGCCCTTAACCAGGGGGCTAGACACTATATATTAATGATTTTATATTATTTAATCCTCAGACAACCCTGTGATGCAGATATTACTGTTTGTTTTTTTTTTTTCATTTGATAGTTAAAAACCAAGGCACAATTCAGTTTACTTGTGCAAGGTCAAAGAACTAGGAAGCCAGGGACAAATAACAATTAAAGTAAGTTTTAAAATGTAATATAGCTTCTACAAGTCCTGTTCTTCTTGCTTAAACCCTCCTCTGGTGCCTATTCTATCTCAAACCAATTTTTTTTTTAAACAGGCTCAAGGTCAAAGGAACCTAACCCATCCTCTCTTTCTGTTCTGAAAATCATTTCTTAGAAACACACTACCTCGAAATTTAGTGGCTTAAAACAACCATGGAATTATTAATATATGCGCCTCATGATTTTTTATGTCAGGACTTTGAGCAAGGCTCAGTTAGACGGCTTTTCTGTTTCATGAGGCATCTATAGCTGTCACTCAGTGGTGTTCAGCTGGCAGCTGAGGTGGGTCCAATATGGTTGCACTCAGCTGTCTGTCACCTTGGCGGGGACAACAGCTGGACCGTTGGGCTCAGCTCAGCCCCATCCTCTTCGTGTATTCTCAGGGCCTCTCCATATGGTGTCTCCAGCCTGCAGTCAGTCTTCTTACATGTCAGTCTAGAGCCACAGAGACAAAGAAAGAAGTACCAGTCATCTTAAAGGTTAGGCTCAGAACTGACAGAGCATCATTTCCGCCATACTCCAGAGGTCAAAAGTCAGAGTCCAGCCCAGACTCAAGGGGAGGGGAAACAGACCCACCTCTGTATGGCCGGCACTCATCCTCCTCCAACCACGTGGGACCGTTATTCCTCTTTCAGGACTTGGTGTGTGTCTGTGCCGGGAGTGTTGGTGTCCTCCTGGCTCTTTCTTGTCATTAACTTCTCAGCTTAAACGTCCTTCTGCATAGAACCCTGGTCCACACCGTCTTGAGGAACACTCTCCTGGTCACCCAATCTAGCTCTCCAGTTACTTTTGTGACATCATTGTCATCACTATGATAGAATCTGTTACTGTTTTTGTTTTGTTTTTCCTACTTCCTTCAATTAGAATGGAAGGCTTTGCCCATCCTGCTGGCTCCCTCATTCTGAGCACTTAAAAAACTACACCTGTCATAAACTAAATCCTCAGTAAACATTTGTCAGGTGAAAATATGAATTGGTGAACTGGGGTTCAAAAGTGGATCTGACTGACTTCCGAGCTAAAACCAAACTGTCTCTGTAACCCTTCCTATTCCAGCCAGATATGGTCAGTGTCGGCCCTGGGGTGAAGATGATACACAAAGAAGGCAGCTCATAGCCACAAGAAGGGGTTCACAGCAAGGAAGATGCAGTCGGACCAAGTACATGCCAAATTCGTAGAGGATACTTTGTTCCAGCAAAACCCAAACATTTTTTTGCATGCCTTCATTTCAGCCATTTTTGCTTCGACTCTTGATGATGAAACATCTCCAAGGTGCTATGTCGCCTTCAGGTCATTTGAAGCCCAGGTCCTTTTTCTAGCCTGGCCCTCTGACTCAGCGCCACACCACCAAGATTTTTCCCCTGTTCAGTCTGGAGCTGGATCACAGTCATGTTTGTGCCGAGGCTTTAGGGAAACATGGTTTATAAACACTTGTTTCCTCTGAGTCACTGCACAGGCTTGTCCTTCAGCACAAACGTGGCAGTTGGTTTTGTAACTGGGGAAAGAGAGGGTGGGAGCCAAGGCTAACTGGGATCAGATCTGAAAGGAAAGGGGAAGTAAGAGAGTTTAAATGGATTTTACGACATTAGTGAGAGTCACAAAGAAACCTTATTTGGGTTTCAGAGATATTCGCAGTTTCATCTGTATGTATTTATTTGCCTTAGTAACAACAAAAGTTCACAGAGCAATTTCTTCCTCCCAAGCTTCCGTAAAAATGCTGGTAATGTGGCAAAAGTTTTGCAAAACAATTTGAGAAAAATTAAAATAGATATTACAGGTTTTTTTAAGTTTATATTAAATGTCTTTTACTAAGTAAAAAGAAATTTTGCTTCTAATTTCCAGGCATTACGACTGTATTACCCTTCATTTTTTAAAATACATTTTATTGATTGTGCTGTTACAGTTGTCCCATTTTTTGTCCCCTGTATTGCCCTCCATCCTGAACCACTGCTCCCACCATCACACCATCATTCCCCCCGCTTAGTTCATGTCCATGGGTCATCCATTTCCTATGCTTTTCTCAACCTCCCCCTGTCTATATATTTTTAAAGATTTTATGTATTTATTTTTAAAGAGAGGGGAAAGGAGGGAGAAAGAGAGGGAGATAAGTATCAATGTGTGGTTGCCTTTCATGTGGCCACCACTGGGGACTTGGCCCACAACCCAGACATGTGCCCTGACTGGGAATTGAACTGGTGACCCTTTGGTTCCCAGCCTGCACTCAATCCACTGAGCTATGCCAGCCAGGATTCCTCTGTCTATTGTATACTTACCATTTATGCTTCTTATTCCCTGTAACTTTTATCCCATTCTCCCCCTGGCCCTTTCCCCACTGATAAGCCTCCATGTGATCTCTATTTATGTGATTCTCTTCCTGTTCTAGTTGTTTGCTTAGTTTGTTTTGATTTTGTTTTTAGGTTCAGTTGTTGATAGTTGTGAATTTGTTGTCATTTTACTGTTCATAGTTTTGGTCATCTTTTTCTTAGATAAGTCCCTTTAATATTTCATATAATACGGGCTTGGTGATGATGAACTCCTTTAACTTGACCTTATCTGGGAAGCACTTTATCTACCCTCCCATTCTAAACGATAGCTTTGCTGGATAGAGCAATCTTGGGTGTAGGTCCTTGCCTTTCATGACTTCAAATACTTCTTTCCAGCCCCTTCTTGCCTGCAAGGTTTGAGAAACCAGCTGATAGTCTAATGGGAACTCCTTTGTAGGTAACTCTCCCCTTTTCTCTTGAGCTTTTAGGATTCTCTCCTTATCTTTAATCTTGGGTGGTGTAATTATGATGTGGCTTGGTGTGTGCTTCCTTGGGTCCAACTTCTTTGGGACTCTCTGAGCTCCCTGGACTTCCTGGAAGTCTATTTTCTTTGCCAGGTTGGAGAAACTCTCCTTCATTACTTTTTCAACTAAGATTTCAATTTCTTGTTCTTCCTCTTCTCCTTCTGGCAACCCTGTGATTCGGATGTTGGAATATTTAAAATTATCCCAGCGGTTCCGAAACCTCTCCTCATTTTTTGGAGTTCTTGTGTCTTCATTATGTTCTGGTTAAATGTTTAGTTCTTCCTTCTGCTCCAAATCATGCCTTTGAGTCTTGGTTTCCTTCTCATCACTGTTGGTTCCTTTACATGTTCCTTTATTTCACTTTGCATAGCCTTCACCTCTTCCCCTATTTTGCAACCATACTCAACCATTTCTGTGAGCATCCTAATTACCAGTGTTTTGAACTCTGCATCTGATAGGTTGGCTATCTCATCACTTAGTTCTATTTTAGGGGCTTTGATCGGTTCTGTCATTTTGACCATTTTTTTTGTTTTGTTTTGGGGCACCAGTTACATAGTAAGGGGCAGAGCCTTAGGTATTCTGTAGGGCAGGGCAGCCCATGTCACTGCATTGTGGTGCTGTATGTGGGGGAGGGGTCTGAGAAAGAACAATGCCACTTGCTCTGCTCTTGGCTGGCTTTCAGTCACTTCATCTGCTACCCACAAGTAAATTGGGCCCTTCTGGTGCTGATTCTCGAGTTGGTGGGTTTGTGTACATTCTAGGACCCTGTGGGTTTCTCCAGTGAACGCTCCTGTGAGACTGGGAGTTTCTCCCACTGCTGCAACCCCCAAAGGTTTTTACAGCCAGGTGTTTTGAGGCTTTATTTCCCCTTGCTGGAACCCTGGGTTGCATGGTTTGTCTCACTCCCCAATTGTTCCTCCAGGTTTATCCACAGGCAAATGTGGGACTGCTCCATCTGCCAGCCATTGCCTCACCCGCCCTGTTTCCAGCCTTGCCAAGCATCCTCTCTGCCCTGGCTGCCCATCTCTGCCTCTCCTGCCTGTCTAAATGAATGTTTCTTCCTTAACTCCTTGGTTGTTGGATTTCCATACAGTTCAATTTTCTGGCAGTTCTGGTTATTTTTTTATTTTTAAGTTTTGTTGTCCTTCTTTTGATTGTGTGAGGAGGCAAAGCGTATCTCTACCTGTGCCTCCATCTTGGCCAGAAGGCCTACATCAGTTAATTTTGTTATAAATAAGTCTCCACATTATAGCTCTTCTGTTGCATATCACAGTTCTCTAATATTAATCTGAACAGCAAGTACCATATTTTGCTGTGTGCAGTGCATACTTTTTGCCCAAATTTTTGAGGGAAAAATAAGGATGCACATTATATAATGATTACATACCATGGGTATAATAATTCCATGGGTAATATGCATGAAAATGTAGGTGTGCATGTATACAGAAAAATATGGTACTTGTTTGTGTCTTATAGTTCAAATTTTGAATTATTCTTTAGTCAACTGGCTACAAAATAATAATGTGTATACACTTAAAGGCTTGTGGCAGGGTGAAAAGAGCTTAATTTGGAGTTAGAAGATGTGAGTTAACTATCCTTTCTTGATTTAAAGTAGTCGTGTGATGCTGGGCAAATCTTTAATGTATGTGGATCTCAGTTTGTCCATCTGTGAAATGAATAGATTGAAAAATCTTATCTCTAAGCTGCTTCCAGTTCTAACATCCTAGGATTCATTTGGTCTTTTGTTCAACAAGAAAGCCCTATGCTTCCTGACAGTTATAAGAGGATTAATTTTATACAGTTAAGACATCTCTCCCTTGACTAGCTATGTGAAATTATATATGTCACTTAAACTCTCCCCTGGTTTACTTTTTTAACTTCTAAAAGTAGTTTTACCATATATATATGTATCAACAGTATATTGCCCAATTTTGTTTAATTTTTGGTTTTATAAAAATGACATATGGTATGCAGTCTTTGAATACTTCCTGTTTTTCACCACTTAATATTTTTAATGAATAAAATTGTAATTTTAATATTTAATAATATTCACTTACAATGAAATTATATAAATTATATGCTGTTTACATATTAAGTGAATTACATATAATCTATGTAATTGTTACATAACTTATGTTATTTACATATAACTACACTAATATATAAATTATATATGCATTATAACATATCATATATTAATTAGACAGAGTGCGGCAAAAGTAGGTTTACAGTTATGAGTGCATGAAATGCAGAGTTTATTCTTATATTCTCATTTATTATTATATTATTTTCCTTGCAAACAACTGCACATCTACTTTTGTCCCACCCTATAACATCAATATTGTATCTCATAGATATAGGTCACTCACTTTTGCTGTTGCATTATATTCTGTTTTGTGAACATGCCACGCATTATTTGTCCATTTTCATGAAAATGAACATGTGGGTTGAACAGTGGTTTCACCGTTAAAACCATAAAACCAAAGTAGTCGTGAGTACTTTTGTATTCTCCTGGCACAAGTGAATACGAAGTTGTTCTCCTTAACGCCATGCTTAATTTTCTCCTTAGTATTTATCACGTGCACACACACACCTTGATCATTACATGGGTCCCCATCTGGATTATAAGATTCTGTTTTTTTCAATGCCATTTCCGCAGTACTTAGAAAAGAGCATAGAGTAAAGCTCAGAAAATATTTGTTGAATGAATGAAAGAATGGATGGATGAATAAGTGAGTGAATAAGGTTTTGTTGCTGGATTTTTCAGTAAATTATCCTGTTTGGATTTCCTATTACACATAAATCAGCATGGAATATTGGGAAGATGCTGAACACACTATCCTGGGTTCTGATCCCAGATCTCCCACTAACTAGTGGTGAAACTTTAGTAAGTTACTCAACCTTCCTGATTCCGAGTATCAACACTTATACAAAGGGATAATAATAATTTCTGGGTATTGTGAGGATTAGTATGTGATGGTTATATAAATGTTTTATAAACTATGAATTCATAAGTATATGCTAATTGTCATTCTTTATGATAGAACTCCCATACATTTTCAGAGATTCAAAAGTATGAACACAAGATAAAACTATTTGTTTTGTACCAAGACTTTTTGAGGTGGGGTAGGGAGCTTAAAAGAAAATAACAGCCCTTGCTGGTGTGGCTCCGTGGATTAAGTGCTGGCCAGAGAACCAAAAGGTCACCAGTTTGATTCCCAGTCAGGGCACATGCCTGGGTTGTGGACCAGAGCCCCAGTAGGGGGTGCTCGAGAGGCAACCACATACCGATGTTTCTCTCCTTCTCTTTCTCCCTTCCTTCCCCTCTCTAAAAGTGAATAAATAAAATATTTTTTTAAAAAAAGAAAAAGAAAACAACAGACAGAAGGAGAGTCAGAGACCCTAGTTCTAGGGCTTCCCCTGATATACCTCATGTGTTGGATGTATGGTATCAAGCTTTTACTGCAAAATCAAGCTATTGTTAACCTCAAGATAGCATAAAGAACCTCTTTTTAAGGAGGATAACCAAAATAGTGTGTTACCCTTTTCAATCAGCCTGCTTAAGTGAAATATTCAGCTTTTAGGT
The DNA here is from genome assembly GCA_004027475.1 of Anoura caudifer. Lineage (NCBI taxonomy): Eukaryota > Metazoa > Chordata > Mammalia > Chiroptera > Phyllostomidae > Anoura > Anoura caudifer. The sequence continues at coordinate 5,911 of PVKU01005406.1, read as the reverse complement.
CAAAATAAGAAGTGATAAAGATAGCTGTGCACCGAGGGATGAGTCTTTTGAGGGTAAGTTCTTAAAAAGTCATGGCTAGGAAATAAGTATAGCTGAAATATCCATTTACATTGAATTGAGATTCTGTATTTCAGAGCAATGAGATCTTCTGGTTTTCTTCTGCCTTGGTCTCACATGGACAGGTGAAGACTGAGATAATGGTGCCTGGGGAAGCTTTTCATCCGCCTGTGTCCAGAGCGACACAGCAGAAAGACCCTGGATTTAGAGTTGGCTTGTCCCTGTGTTGTTAAGAAATGAGTTAATAATAATATTACCCCCACTCCGATATTGTTGGAATTAACCACGATTATGTGTGAGACAGCCCTTTGTAAAGACGTGAACTATGATGTTCATGTCACTTTACATTTCTTACAGAGCTGAGTTATGAGATCCAGTGTCGTGAGACAGAAACCTAAGGCAAAAATGTGTGTTTGTGTTATGAGAACTAGACCCTAGGCAAAAAGGCAAAGTCCAGTTTAATTTTTCCTTCTTCCTGTTGCCCTCACCTCTCATCAGGCCTTCCTTCTTTCTCCCAAACCCTGTCTTCCCCTTGGGTTCCCAGCACTCACGCTGAGCTGCTGCTGAGGCTCCCCTACAGGAACTGTGTGCGCCTCCGCCCTACGCATCCCTCCTGTGCGCCCTTCCCTTCAGTTTTGGCTCTGTCCTCTCTTTCCTAAAATAATACCAAGGTATAAAAGAAAGAGATACGAAAGGATTATTTGACTTCTGGTTCACTTGGAGCAGCAAAGCCTGAGTTTTGAGATGATCTCTAGGTGAGATTTAATGGTCAGCAAGATCCATTGAGAAGACTGAGGAAGAAAAAGTCCGTGGGAAGCTTTAACTTTTCTACCACTTGCCCAAAAGTGTTTTGACATTAAGATTTGTCTTAACTACTACTTCATGAGCATCTAATAACAGTCTCCTATTAACCATGTCACCCAGAGCTTGCTAAAGGTTGAGGCCTGTTCACTTTCCAGAGGGTTTCTGCTATATGGGAGAATGGAGGACTCATGCACATGGACGATGGGGGATTGACTATGGGGAGGTGGAGGGTGAGCAATGGGGAAAGAGGTGGGACAACTGTAACTCAGCAACAAAAAAAAGGATCTTAAAAAAGAAATGTATTGTAATGATGCAAAAAAATTGAGCTAAAAAATTAAAACAAAAAAGTTTCTTATTTCTTGTCTTTGTACTTAAATCTATATTTTTAATGTAATCATGTATTAAATTTTATAGTTTCTTATTTTTACAATCAGTTTACATTATTTTTAAAATTTTCCACTATAGTCAACATTCAATATTATTTTATATTTGTTTCAGGTGTGCAGAATAGTGGTTAGCCAATTACCACTTTGACAATTAGACAATTTACAAAGTGATCCCCTCAATAATTCTAGTACCCACCTGGCACCATGTGTAGTTATTACAAAACTATTGACGATATTCTCTATGCAATACTTTGCGTCCCTGTGACTACTTGGATATTAGCGGTGAGTTTGTCATATATGGCATTTATTATGTTGAGGTGTGTTCTTTCTAATCCCACTTTGCAAAGTTTTTGTCATAAATGGATTTTGTTAAATGATTTTTCTGCATATCTTCATATGATCGTATGATTTTTTTCTTCCTTTATGTGGTGTATTACATTAATTGATTTGTGGATATTGAATGAAATTTGCATCCCAGACATAAATTCTACTTAACCATGGGGGGAAAATATTTTAATTTGTGCTTTATGTACCTAATGAGAATTTAAATGTATTAGGAGGATAAACTTAGTGAGTCCATTTGGGGGGAAAAAGAAGCATTTTAAAATAAAATATGGATTAGCATGCATGGATAGGAGCTAGAACAGAAAAGCCATTCTAGAATTCTTTTTACTTCCTTCTCTTTCTCTCTCTCTCGTGACCTTATATCTCTTAGTTGTCTCAGTTTCTCTCCACATTCTTTATTCCCTTCTCCGTTCTTTCCATGTCACATCCCGGGGGAACTTAGCTTGGCTGATTTAGCTCACCATGACCACCCTCATTGTGTGAGACTTTTTGAATTAATCTACTTAGTGGTTACCTGGACCCCACCAACTCTTGATTCAACCAACAACCAGTACTCTGCAGACAGCAGCCTGCCTATGTCTGGATGGGCAGGGCTGAGGATCTTCAGGTTTCCCATGGAAGAAGAACGTGACTGAGAGATCCAGCGTACCAAAGCGTAAGGGCCCTGTTAGAGTGGGGGATGGAAATTGCTTTGGCTGGATCAAGGTCTTAGCTTGAGAGGCCCCCTCAAGTCTCACAGTGACACCTCCCCCTCATTCTCCCGTCTGTACCGCGAACAAGATTGTTTCTATAGATAAAATTCAAGTCCACCCGCACTTTCTCTCATATGCATTCAGTTCCGCAAAGACTCCTCGAAGTTGTGGGCAAAGAGTTTTGGTCTAGGGGTGGGTGGGAGGGCTCTTCCTTAAGGGTACAAAATCTCCAAGGATTTTACTTATGGCTGTTAGAATTTAAAGATAGGCCCTGTTCAGTGTGGCTCAGCTGGCCGGAGCATTGTTTTGTAGACTGAAAGGTCACGGGTTTGATTCCTGGTCAGGGCATGTACTCAGGTTGTGGGTTCGATTACAGGTCAGGGGGTGTACGAGAAGGTAACTGATGTTTCTCTCTCTCTTCCTCTCTCTCTAACAGCAATGAAAAAATGCCCTTGGGTAAGGATAAAAAATTTAAGCCAGTATTGAATTTCATTTATCATCTCAAATACCAGATCTTACTCTGCTACATACCAGCTGTGAGACCTTAAGAAAGTTATCTCATCTTGTAAGCAAAATGCTCTACCTACAGGCTTTTGTGAGAATTAAATGAGGTAACAAATGTGAAGTGCTTAACTCAGTTCCTGGCACATAGCAAGTATTCAATATATTTGAGCAATTTTTAATTGCTATTGCTTGATTATTTAATTCATTAGCTCTTCAAACATGCTATTTAATTAACTTATATTGAGAGCTTGCTCTATGGGAGATATTTCCCTAAAGTATTTAAGGCATCTAAAACCATTTAAAATATCTAAAAATAAAGTGATTTAAAAGTTTTAACAACCATCTGACTTACGTGCTGACATTTTTTTTTTTTTTTGAGCAAAATCTTTCCCCACAAATGTAGAACCTTACAATATCAGTGAGTTTTGGTACAGCTCTAAGCTACAGACTTGAAAGAATTTTTCAAAGCATGTGATAGTGAATCTATGTAATTGAAATGGAACTTTACCTGAAAATAAATTTCTAAATAATGGCAAAAGTTCTTAGTATTTAAATAGGCTGCTAAATGATGTCAAAGGAGACATTGTCAAGCTTCAGAAAGCATATACTTATTAAAGTTTTGAGTCAGCATAAATTTTATGTGACATTTCTTCTTAAAACAAACATTTTTTTCTTGAATGAAAAATTCTGCGCTAACTCACATCCTCTCCAAACACTCCTTGCCCTGTAATAACTTATCAGTGTGTGCACAGGATAGAAAAGCGGGGGAAAAAGGCTAAGGAAGTACTGTTCAGTTTCAAGTTTCCAAAGGATTGTTACAAATAACAACGAGAATGCTTAAACAATGGTGTTCTCTAGTTCCTTTAATTTTTTGTGTACCGGGAATTAACACGGACACCTTTTTCATTTTGATCCATGTTAAAATTAAGGGTGGCATGATGAACATAAATGGATTTTTCTTGGATAATTTGGGGTGCTGGGTCATTAGCAAAAATGTCAATTCTCATATAGGCATTCAAAAAAGATCTGTTGACTGTACTAAATTATAAATGTAAAGGGTACAGAGGAAAGGGCAGAAGATAAGTTAACTCCAGGATATTCTTTTGGGGCTTTCAAATACTTTTACAGTAACCTACAGTAAAAAATACATTTTATATTACAACGTAGTTATTACCAATAAACACACACACATCTATGTAAATAATTGAAAAAACAGTTTTGTAAACTATATCTACCAGCTGCAATGAATTCTGATTGTTTTTATCCTATCCTTTTTATAGAAAGAATGCTGTTTGTGACCCACTAAATTGACTTTATCAGTGGACTATAATGTGTAGTTTGAAATCCTGCTGTAAAAAACAAATCTTATATCAGCATGTTTTGTTTTCATTTTCATAATGACTATAAGTATAGAACTCAGGGAAAAAAGTTTTTCTAGTTAGATTCTTACTGAATTTTTCAATTACAGTTGACATACAATATTACATTAGTTTCAGGTGTACAACCCAGTGATTAAACGTATAACTCACCAAGTGACCATCCTGAAAAATCTAGTACTCATCTGACATCATACACAGTTATTACAATATTATTGATTATATTCCCTATGCTGTACTCTACACCCCCATGACTGTCTGTAACTACCAATTTGTACTTCTTATTCCCTTTACCTTTTCCCCCCATACCCCTAACCAGCTCTTCCATCTGGCAACCATCAAAATATTATCCGTATTTATGAGGCTGTTTCTGTTCTGGTTGTTCATTTTGTTTTTCATACTCAATTGTTGATAGATATGCGTTTATTGTCATTTTATTGCTCATATTTTTTACCATTTTTTAAAAATTTTCTTCTTAAAGAAGACCCTATAACACTTTATGTAGTACTGGTTTGGTGGTGATGAACACCTTCAGCTTTTTCTTGTCTGGGAAGCTCTGCACATCCTTCAATTCTAATGATACTTCTGGTGTATAGAGTAAACTTGGTTGTATGTCTTTTTTCCCATTACTTTGAATATTTTGGGGAAAGCCTTTCCGGCCTGCAAAGTTTCTGTTGGGAAACCAGCTGACAGACTTATGGGAACTCCCTTGTGGGTAACTAACTGCTTTTAAGAGTCTCCCTTTGTCTTTAAGCTTTGGCATTTTAAAAATGATGTGTCCTGGTATGGGCGTCTTGGGCTCTATCTTGCTTCGAACTCTGTGCTTCCTGAACTCGTATGTCTATTTCTTCCACCAGGTGAGGGAAGTATTCCGTCGTCATCTTTTCAGAGAGGTTTCCAATTTCTTGCTCTCTTCTTTATGACATCGCCATGATGCAAATGTTGACATGCCTGAAGTTGTCCTAGAAGCATATTTTTTTATTCTTTTTTTCTTTGTGCTGTCTGATTTGGGACTTTCTGCTTCTTTATTTTTTTTCTCTTTATTTTATATTTTATTTTATTTTATTTATTTTTATTTTATTTATTTTTTTATTGTTGTTCTTGTACAATTTTCTGTCTTTTGCTCCCATTCCAGCCCACCGCCCCAGCCCTCCCCACCCCCCTCCCATTTCCACCCCAGCTAGTTTTTGTCCACGTGTCCTTTATACTTGTTGCTCCAAACCCTTCCCCTTTCCCCCTGAAATTCCCTCCCCTCTCCTCTCTGGTGACTATCAACCCCTTCTCAATTTCAGTGTCTTTGGTTATATTGTACCCGCCCATTTGTTTTGTTGATTAGGCTCCTGTTAAAGGTGAGATCATATGATATTTGTCCTTCACTGCCTGGCTTACCTCACTTAGCATAATGCTCTCCAGTTCCATCCATGCTGTCACGAAAGGTAGGAGTTCCTTCTTTCTTTCTGCTGCATAGAATTCCATTGTGTAAATGTACCAAAGTTTCTTGATCCATTCATTTACTGATGGGCACCTAGGTTGCTTCCAGCACTTCGTTATTGTAAATTGTGCTGCTATGAACATTGGGGTGCATAGATTCTTTTGGATTGGTGTTTCAGGGTTCTTAGGATATAATCCTAGCAGTGGAATTTCTGGGTCAAAAGGCAGATCCATTTTTAGTTTTCTTAGAAAATTCCATACTGCTTTCCATAGTGGTTGTACCAGTCTGCGATCCCACCAACAGTGCACTAGGGTC
>PVKU01005405.1:0-124295 GCA_004027475.1 Anoura caudifer | reverse complement strand
CACGGGGCCCACACCTGCCCCCAGGATGCACCCGCACGGCCCGGGCGCCTTGCAGGTTTCAGGCCCCTCGCTCTCGAACAGCAAGTTCCGGAAGCAACAGGGTTGCTGTCTGAGACAGGAGGGGAGGGTTCGGGGCCATGGGGACACATTCCTGGGGTCTGTGCCACCTGCTGAGGGGACACATCTGAATCCTTCCCTCGACGCAAAGGGTGGCCCCACCGCAGGGCACTTCCTCTCAACGGGCAAACTCAGCGTCCGAAAAATCCCGTTTCGGCATCTCACTATTTCGTGGCTTGTTAAGAAACTTGCTTGCTTTGCAGAGAAACGAAGGCCCTTTCAGCAAATCATATAAACTACATCCTATATTTCCCAAGTCAGTGGGAAGCCATTAAATTCCTACATCTATAATATTTCTCAAGGAACCGCTCTCCGCTTACAGGAGTTAATTAGTTGGTTCCCCTGCCTGCCTCCCTGCCCAGCCACTGCCGACCTAAAGCGTCACACCATCGCAGGGTTCCGAACACACCAGTGATGGGTGAGCAAGGGTGTGCGAATTCCTCTCTAGAGACGGGAGGTGATCCGTAAGGGTGCGCCCACAACTTGGGCGCGAGACGGTCTCCACGTGGATGGTGCTGCATTCAATCACTCCACTCCTTCGCCCGCAGAACGGTCCCTGCTGCACCGGCTCGGCCTCACCCCAGCCGGAAGGTCCCAAGGCCATGTGACCACCCACCCCTGGGTGCCCCGAGGGTGTTTCAAGTGTGATAATCTCTGGACAAAAGCTGTTCCCAGAGATCCCCTCCCCTCTGCCCCATCCCCCTCCCCTGGGAGGGCATCAGCAGCCACCCGACCTCCCAGGGCAGGAGCTCCAGAGTCGCCTCGGAGCACCGGGTGTTCTGCGTGTCACCTCGAGTGCCCAGCACCGGGTGGGAAGAATCCCCAGCACCTTCCCACGGCTCTGAAGTACCTCTGCGAAAAGGCCCAATTCCTCACCTCCGGGTCCAGACCTTCAACAAAGAGATTCTTTTTTTTAAAGATGGATGCAGACACTGGCCCAAAGTGTCCGCGTCGTTACAGATGAAATGAGACATTCCCACGGACGACCCAGTCCGGTGGAGAAAAAGGGACAGCGTGGCTTTTCTCTCAAGGGGAGCAAAAGCCCAAGGCCTCCGCCATGACAGGCCTTTATTGGGTTTCTTCACATTACATCATGGTCCTCATTTACTGTGCACAGGTTCGCTTTAGGGGGTTACCTTTGACAAACAACAAAGGAGAGGATGCTGCTATTCACATCATGGAGGAAGGATATTAGCAAACGAAAAGGGGAAAGTGGTCGAACTGGCTACACTCCGTGCTGGGGAGTTTTTAGCAAAAAGCAAGACTCAAAGCGGCCTAGGTACAAATGCAGGCCTGATTCCCCACGGAGAACCCATCCGTGGGCGTGGGTCCTGTGCACCTCCAAGTGGAAGCTGGGCCCACGCCACGCAGAACGGTCTCCTACAAAAGATTTTATTTATTTTTAGACAGAGAGGAAAGGAACAAGAGAGGGAGAGAAACATCAGTGTGTGGTTGCCTCTTGTGCGCCCCCTACTGGGCACCTGGCCTGTAACCCAGGTATGTGCCCTGACTGGGAATCGAACCCGCGACCCTTTGATTCTCAGGCCGGCGGTCAGTCCCCTGAGCCACACCAGCCAGGGGGAGGTTCTTGATTTACACGTTGTCTGCCATCTGTAAAAAGCATTTTGGAGACACACTGGAACTCACTGTTCCCTGAACTCATTGTAAGACGTCACGGCGCCACCACTGGGGCCTTACTGTTTGGTCCACGGGAAGCTACCTGCCGCCCAGGCCCACGACCTGACCCTCAGCAAACTAGGCCATCCTCCCTACGTTAGTGCCCCTCACCGTAGACACTGTCCAGTTAGAGTCAGGTGCTCAGTGACTCCTGGGGGGTGGGGGGTGTTGGATGAGTGAGTAACTGAGCCGTGGGTTTAGCCTGTGGAGTCTTCCCAGTGTCCCCTGGATTCTGTGCGCACAGGACACCTCCCTCCGAGTCACCGGGAACTCCTGTCAGGGCGGCTCCTGTGCCAGGGACCAGCGCAAAGTTAGGGGATAAAATGAGAAAATAAAGCTATCGCGTAAGAAATAAAAGAGGGGAAGGAGGAGGAAGGGAATCTAACCATAACTCGAAAGAGCCATCCATTTTCCCCGGGGAAGAGCCCAGTCAGCGGCTCTGAAAAATTGCTCGCTCCATCGGTTCTGCACAGAAATAAGGTCCCCGGAAAAAAAAGAGTCGGAAAACCATTCTAAGATGCCGAAGGTTTTCGGTCGTTTGGCAGTGGGTCTGATTGACATTCGATGCCACGTCTCCCTGCGAAAGGCCCAGACCGCTCACCAGACTCTCACCCAGCTGAGTCGGCCCTCTGCTCACACACACGGTTTTCCTCTGCAGTTACCTTGGCATGAAGGCGTGCGCTGCCCCTGAAAGCCACTCTCGCAGCGCGCCCTGGACAGGAGAGCCAAGCGGGGCCCAGGGGCCCAGGGAGCCCTGGGGGCGGGGCCCACGCAGCCCTGGGGGCGGGGCCCGCGGAGCCCTGGGGGCGGGGCCCACGCAGCCCTGGGGGCGGGGCCTGAGAGGAGCTGGTGGGCCAGCCTGTCTGAGCCTTCCCCTCTCCGAGGGCGGAGCGGAGGCTTCTGCGACCCTCCCAGCTCTGGCTGGACCTGCTCTCGGCCCGTCCAGTGGAGGTTCAGAGTCAGGTCGCCGCGCTGGACCCGTCACCCCTGCTCCCTGCCTCAGAGAAACAGCGCGGGGGCCCTCCCGTGGGCGTGTTTCTCCGTGTCACCCGGCCCTGCCGGCCACTCGTGTCTTCCAAAATATCTCTCACAAAATGGAGGTCCCGCTTCGTAACACTTTGAGATTAAAAAGTGTCATGGTTAAAAAACGTGGATGCAGAGAGATAAACAGATGACAAAGATCTGAGTCGTATGCTTCTCTAGCAGAAATTCATAAAATAAAGAAGCAATATTAAAAATCTCACCCTGGCTGGAGTGGCTCAGTGGATTGAGTGCCAGCCTGTGAACCAAAGGGTCGCGGGTTCGATTCCCCGTCAGGGCACATGCCTGGGTTGTAGGCCAGGTCCCCAGTAGGGGGCACACAAGAGGCAACCACACATTGATGTTTCTCTCCCTCTCTTTCTCCCTCTTTTCCCCCTCTCTAAAAATAAATAAATAAAATCTTTAAAAAAAATAAGACTCTGAAATGTGTGAGGAAACAAATTATGTTAAATTAATTGGAACTGAACTTCTCGAACATCTGGCCCACAGAACTCTTTTTCTCTCCAAAATTAGTATCAGATAAAGGAAGACTTCTGTAGAATTCTACAGATAAGACACAAGGACCCTAGTTACAGCTGAATTTCAGATAAACAACAAAACTTTAGCATAAGTACGCCCCAGATTCTTCCACCGAGTGAGACACACCTATGCTGAAAAAGCATTAAAAGAGACGGGAGCCCCCGGTGGTGGGAAGGAGACACGGCAGCGGATGATGAGGGTGCAGTCCCCCCACCCTTATCTGCAGGTTCATGAGACGTTCCACAGTCCCGGTTCCCCACAGTGGACCCCAGTCCACAAACATGAACTGGAAAATTCCAGAAATAAACTGTCGTAAGCTTCAAATTGCACGTCATTCTGAGCAGCGTGATGGAACTTCACGCTGTCTGGCCCCGTCCCATGCGGAACGTGACCCACTCAGGTGCTGTAGTCCCTGGAAAATGGTTGGTTTTTCCACCCTTTTCTCACAAGGTGCTTATTTACCCAGCACCTATGAAAAAAGCCCAGAGTACATCCTGCCTCTGGAGCACGTGGCTTTGAGTCTGGGGGACGCAGAGCTCGTAAGACTCGGGGGGGGTGTACGGACGGTCAGCACAGTGGAGCGGGGAGAAGGGCCAGCTGGCGTGGCAGGGCCCAGACGCCCGCTGGTGCCTGCTGCACCCTCGCTCTGCCGTCTCCATACCGTCTGCGACACAGGCCTCGAGTCGGCAGACTTTGTGACAAGCAAGGGGAGAAGGGGCCGTGTGAATCGCTAGTCTGAGCGGAACCTGAACCAGACCAGGGAAGGGGGTCTGCGAACTGAGCTGGTTCTTCCGAAGTCACAGTTCGGAGCCAGAGAAGATCAGGAAGAGACAGGAAGCTGCCTTCTCTACCCCTCCCCCCATCCCAGACGCGGAGCATCAGGGCCTCCCCCGAACGGGGAAAGGAACTGGAGAAGGCCAGTCTCGCGTTAATATCGGGTGACAGGCTGCCCGCGTCATCTCGGTGTATTCCTGAGAACACAAGATGCCACCGTCATCCGCCTGTGATGGGGGAGCTACAGCTTAGGGCGCCGAACACCCTGCAGTCCAGTGGCAGGGCCAGGTTTGAACCAAAGCCCCTCGACCCGCCTCCCCACGGCAACAGGCTATTGCAAGTGAGGGGCACTTCCAGCCCCCGGACCGAGAGGAGAAAGAGATCACCACGGCCGTGTTGCAAAAGGCTGTCCTCGGGACACACCCGACACCTCGTTATTTACCGTGAGACCAAGAAGAGAACGAAGAAAACTTTCAAGGTGCAAATAGACGAGTTCTAATAGCAAAACAGATGATTCCCCAAAGATAAATGAAGGCAAGGAAAGAGCCGGGGGCGGGGGGTGGGGCAGCCAGACACCCCTGGGTGTTCGTGGCCCTGAGGGGAATCGCCCGAGCAAAGGCGAGTTCGCACCGGTCCGTACACCGACGCCGCTGTGGGCCGTTCCCCTTGCATGAAAGAGAAGGCACCTCTGCCCGTTGAAAACCAGCAAGCTACAGAAAGACATAAAATATTTTGAAAAATAATTGGTTAACCTCCGAAAATCTTCGGATTTTCCCAATAATGTGTGAAATGACTAAAACCTGCAAGGGGAGCCCTGCGAGCGAGCCACAGCCTTTCAGGGGCCCCCTGGGGCTCCCCGAGAGGCTTGTGTTCCAGCACAAGCCAGAGCCTGTCCGGACGCCAACCCATCACTTCCGAAAGGGCCGGGGAACCAGCAACTGCGGGATAAACACCATGTCTCACTTCAACGAGAGATTCCCGGAGTCACCCGTGGACACACGTCTTTGATGAGAAGGATCCTTTACGAGTAGAGTCAGCGGTAGGAGAAATGGGGAATGTTCCATCTCGCCGAAAATCACAGGTGCGCTCCACCTCTCCGCACAGCCCTCCGCAGGTGAGGAAGCTCTGGGCACAGGTGCAGAGATGGGGCGGGGGGGGGGCGGCCACTGAGCCGGAGGCACCTGGCCCTGCGGGACAGGAGGCGCTGGGCCAGGGCTCACACCCCTTCCCGCGTCTCCATTTCCTGTAACAAGCCCCCTCTTCTGCTCCTCCTTGGGCAACTCTAAATGGACATACGGAGCTGTGTCTCGGACATAAGGGAAGATGGGAGCAAAAGCAAACTCACGGGCAGCCGGGTGTCCCGTCGCAGGAGAGGCCAAAGGAGCGAGCACACGGTCTACCCTGAGACGCTCTGCCCTTGACTCCCAGGGGCCGAGCGCAAAGCAGGCCCCAAGGAGTGAAACAAGCCCTCGTGTCCTCGGAGCCTGCTTCTGAGGGCCTCCCACCCAGATTTCCTGAGCCCCGGAGCTGAGTCCCCTCACAGCGCACCGCGGCAGGCGAGCGCAAGAAGCCGGGGCTGCCTGTCGGGCGCCCACCTCCCACCCTTCCTCCACACCTTTCACCCGCCTGCTCGCAGACGGATCTCCCAGGAGGTTTCCACGGTGACCCTCGGAACCTCACCAGCCTCCACTGCCGCCTCCCCGCACGCCTTCCCACGCCACCTGGTGTCCCAGGGGGCTTTCCTTTGTCCGGCACAGAGATGGCTGTGAGCCCAGACAAGCTGGGGGAGACACGGAGGGTGCTCCACCTCCCCTCCTGTCCCAACGCCCGCTCCCCAGGGCCGATGCCCGACACTCCCGTGCCCGTCCCGGTCCCCGAGCACAATGACTGTGCCCACTCTGGTCTCGGAAAAAACATCTGAGCCCAGTTAGCAAAGGCTGGGAGCCCCTCACGAGTAAGGAACTCTGAGACACGTTTGCCATGCCAAGGAATGCGGTTTATTGAAATGTACAGAGCAAGACAGTTCCTTCCCTCAGAAGCAAAAAGTCAGGAGACACAGCAGCAAAGTTAGAACGTGTGAAAACCACCGGGGGCCAGGGCGTGGCTGGGGAAGTTTCTGGAAGCATCCCGAGGTGTACGCACCACCAGGGATCAGCCCTTCCAAGAAGCGTGGTGCTGGCCAGGAAAACCACAGGTTGCCAAAGGCAGCTCAGCCGGGGCTGGCAGCCAGCAGGGGCAGCGAGAACAGGGCAGGCGGCTTGCTGGAGGTCCGGGGGCAGCTGGCGGCTCACGGACGCTTGACCCGGCACCAGCTCCTAGGCGCTCAGCACGTTTTCCGGCAGCCCGACACGCAGGGGCGCCTGCCCGTCCTGGGGGCCCCGCAGGCCAGCTGGCCGGTGGCGGAGGCGCCGCCCTGCGCCTTACAGCTGCTGGAGACGAAGCTGAGTGGCCGGCTGCAGGGAGCCGAGCAGGGGCTGGACACACAGGCGGTTTGCCGAGAGCAGGTCGCCTGTCCGGGGCTGGCGATGTGGGGCTCGCCGCTGGCCTCCCGACCGCAGTGGTCCAGGAGCCAGGAGCCAGTCTGGAAAGAGCTGGGCAAGCAGAGGCCACTCAGGTAGTCGACCTCATGCGCTGGGCTCGAGGTGGCCGGACCCGCCGGGACAGGGCAGGGGGCTCCCGTCGGCCGGGCGGTGCAGGTCCTGGCGGAGTAGCTGTAGGGCATGGTGCAGACGGAGGCTCTGGACTGCTGGCTGCGGCGGGCTGGCTCCCGAGGTGTGAATGTCCCTGCAGGCTCGGGGCTTTTATACGTCCTTGCTGGCGGGTGGGGCCCCCGCCTGGCCTCCTCGGCTTCTGTGGCTCAGACCAGCCAGCCTCAGAACCCCTGTGAGTCTGCAGATTAATCGTCTGCAGAGAAGCCGTCGCCCTCGTAAAGAAAGTTTAGTGGTTTGGTAACTAAGTCACCAGGCTTCTGAACTGTCCTGGGCCCCGGGGTTTAGAAGGTCAGTGGGCAGCTTCAAAGCCGCGGGCCACCCAGCCCACACCGCATCGTCCTTCATCTCGCTGGAGTGCAGTGAGCGTCCACCTGGCAGAAACACCAAAAACACCACCATCCCATCGTCTCACGGTCTCCCTCCGGGCCAATCAGATCCCACGCCCTGTCTTGTTGTCAGCTCTGAACATGTGGCAAGTATCACTCGATCAGACACTGCTTTGCAGCTAACGGGGCTTCTCGTGGACAGGGGACCTCCCTCGGAGGCTTCAGGATGGCAGTGGCACCACCTGTCGGGGGCGAGGACACAGACATACACCGAGAGCGAGCCGGCTCGGAAACCTGATCATCAACCACAGCACAGTGCCCGCAGGCCGGCGAGGGGCCGTGGGGCCACCCTTCACGTTCCGGCGCCAAAGCGAACGGGAAGCTGACCGAGCAGGGCCGCCCCGTGGCCGAGTCCCTCTCCAGATCAACGGGCGAGCTTTACTCCGAAAGAGCGTATTCTGCTAAAACGGGCAACGGCGACTCGTAGGACCCACTGATACGCCGGCGGAACGGGCTCAGTTGATCTCCGAATTGTTATACCGTGAATTTAAAAGGGTTCGGTGTCTTTTCACCCAGATGTCCCATACAGTCAAGAGACAATTATTTTCACAGACATAGTCACAGAGAAGATGCGTTTTTATCGCGGACAAACCACAGGCCCTTCCAGGTCGTGTGTCTGTGGGGGAGGAGGGGAGCAGAGGCAGGGAAGCGGGCGCTTGCTGTTCGGCGATGCGAGGGCGTGTGAACCGTCCATGACCGTTTTCCTCCTGGGGACACAGAGCAGGGAATCTTTCCCCTTGATGTCACCTCACAGCTGCCGAATCGATTCTGAACACCCACGTGACCAGAGCCGTGGCCGCCCGCACACAGCCATCTCGGCTCCGGCACTGTCGGCCACTTCAACGCTGCCTGAGGGGTCAGGGACGTTCCTGCATCAAAACCACGGCGAGGTCCGGCTCGCCGTTTCGGCGGGCTCACACGGGGCTGGAAAGGGGACGATCGTGGATGGCCACAGGTTTGAGGGCGACAGGTGGGCTGCTTTCTAAACACCCACACGGCCCCCGGCTTTAGGCTCGGCTCGTCGGGAGCCCCTTGGCAAAATGCCTCGCCCGTCTCTATTCATCCCACCGAAGCCGCACGGGCAGCTCCCAAGTCTGTAATTGAAGGCTAATAACACCCCAAACCGGATGACGCGGGGCTGTGCGTGGGCTGTGCTGCCATTCCCAGGGCCACCCCTCGGGGACTCGGGAGCAGGGAGAGATTAACGAGATGGCCCCCTTCCACGACGTCGTGAGGACGCCCCTCCGACCAGGGGGCCGGGCCCAGGGGTATTTGAAGGTCAGAGCTGCGGCCTCGGGAGCCGGCTGGCTTGTTTTAACGCGGATGAGTCACCGCAGACTTCCACCAGCGGCAAACTGAACGGCTGCTGCGGAAAACGACTCAAGCCTGTCATCTCATCAAGCGACAGAAGCGAAGCAGCGGAGTCCGTAGTTAAGTTACATGGGGGGGGGGGGGGGGAGCTTTGGGTACCTGCGGTCCTGTTTCCGGAAGAGTGGAGAGTTCTGCCGATCAGTGCTCTCTCTCGGCTCCTTTCCACTGAAGGTTAAGTTCACAAACAGAGGGACCCTGGAAAACACCTCCCATCAGCTTCGGGGCGAAAGGCCAGCAGCCCCTTGCGAACCTCTGGAGGCATGACCCACAGCACCTCGCTGCCTGCGTTGTCCGCCGTCTGGGGAAGCGGGGTTCGCGCTCAAGTTCAGGCAGGCCGAACGTCCGCCAAGGTCACGGTTTACACTTGGCCAAGTTGAGGGCCGGATAAAGCCGAGCCCGAGCCACCAAGCTGCTCTGGGGACATTTAACAGAATGAGATGCCTCCGTTAAAGTCAGAGCAAAAGACCAGCGCGCTGGCGTCTCATCCGCGGCACGGCCAGGGGTGAGCTCCGTGTTTCTCTCCAAGGTCACCAGCTGCTTAGCAACAACAGGAACAAGCACAGCTGCCCGGCACTTCATGCTTTTTCATCTGTGCACCCTTGCAAATGGCCACTTCACTAGAAGCAACTGTAAGGTCGCTGAGCACAGAGGAGCAGGACCCACGGTCTGAAGTGGCGGCGACGTGTCAAGGCGACGCAGCCACCTGACCGCTCGAGGGCGGCGGAGAAGTGCGTGCGCGCCCCACCTGGGCGCAGGGCCTGTCTGGACACCCGGGAGTCAGCAGCCCCGGAGTCGCTGTGAGATGCTGTTGGGTAAACAGCACAGCTCCGGCCACAGGGGGGGCCGAACCGATGGGCCCTTCAGTAACTGGGTCTCAGGTACCTGCGGCACTGACTGCCTTCCATTTGCCTCCGGCAGGCTGGCCGGCTCCCCGGGACGTGCACGGGACGCCGTCTCCCACCACCCGGTGCCGAGTCAGGGAAGCTCCTTGCAGATGGGTGCGTTCGGTTTTCAGATGCGAGCATTTGGACTCCGCTCTTGGATTCGCAGACGCCCCTATGGAGCCTGAAGAAGCTCTGCACCATCCGAATTCCACCGTGTCGCTAAGTGACATCAACAAATGGCCCTTCGCTGGGGCCACAGGCAAGAGTGCGTGGCCAGCGGCTGTCACTCACCCCAGAGTGACGTGGAACACGATACCTCCGCTCAGCGGAGGCTCCTGAGAGCATCCTTGAGTCCCCACAGCGTGAGGCCGGGGGGTGCGGTGAGAGCAAACGGGGGACAGTCCAGAACCGACGCCCGACCTCGTCATCACGGACGGGTGGTTCCCTCCCGCCGCGCAGGGCAGTCGGGCCTCACAGACGGGGCGGGAGCGAGTGCTTCGCTCGGACGGAAGGACAGCGCTCACTAGCTAGAGAGTGAGAGCGTGTGCGGGAGGCTGGGGTCAGATCTGCGCGGAGGAAGCTTCTCATCACCGAGTCGGAGTGACGCCAACCGCCGCCGTTCAGAGGGAGAGGCACACCCCGTGGCGTCGAGGGACGGAGAGAGAGCAGAAAACGAGACACTGTCACCCTGCGCCGTGTCAGGGTCCTCAGCTACCCGTTTTCTCTTAAAAAATGTAAGAAAGGGAGCTCAAAATCTTAGGGGCAGAACGTAACGGGTGTTTTAAGCGTTAAATCCACCTGGGCTGAGCGATTCTGCTTCCTTTCCAACGCCACCCAGACCCCTGGGTTCAATCTCCAGAGCCCTCGTTAACCAGGGCCTTCTAAACCCCCGCAGGCTGGCTGATCCGCCCTGTAAAGCGGAACTGAAACCCATTCCACACTCTTTTCAAAAGCCGTCAGGCTTGGGAAGGCTTGACGCTCCGTGGCTGGAGGGGACCGTAGGGCAGAAGTTAGGGGACAGAAGCGAGCAGGGACCCTCAGAACTGCCACGGCCTTGGGAACGTGAAAAACAGCCATCGCCAGGCACTCGACGACGACGGTGCGAGACCGGCCCTCCGAGGACGGGGTCAAGGTCCAGAAGCCCCGAACTGAACCTCCGTCTTTGTTCTCTTGATCTGTGCTTTCATGTTCGCGGGGACCTTCCGTGGGGGGTCAAAACCAGGGAGCCTTCAGCGAAGGCGAGGGACGGGCCAAGTGTTGGGGCCACCGCAAACGCCCGCGGGGGAGGCCCCCCGTGTGGCGGGCTCGGGCTGGGTCCCAGCCTTTCAAAGGCGGAAACAGACTCACGGACACAGAGAACAGACCGACAGTCGCCAGGGGCAGGGACCCGGGAGCTGGGTGAGGAGGTGGAGGGACTCAGAAGCACAGACTGGCAGCTGCAGAGCCGTCACGGGGCCGCGAAACGCAGCCCAGGAAATGTGGTCGGTGTATTGTGGTAACTCCGCGCGGGGCCAGGTGCTGTTCCCTTCGTAAGTTTTGTAAAAGTCCAGCCGCTGCACTGCGCACCCGCAACTAACGCAACATGCAGCATCTGCTACAACTGAGAAGTTAAAACAAAGCTTTTGCAGAGAGGAGAAGCGTGTGTGTGTGTCGTGGCCGAGAGTGGAGGCTGCCCGTCGCCCCGGATCATCCTCCCCCCCGGGTCAGCAGGACGCCGCTCCCTGGGCACCGGCCGGGAGAGGACGCCGACCGCTACGTGGGAGTCGGGGGAGGGGGAGAAGGAGGCCGTGTCCTGGCGCCCCCGCTGGCCTGCGCCCTTCAACACGCGTCCCCGCGGTCGGGCCACGATCCGGGAGGCAGGCAAGGAGCGTCCGGCCACACGAGCGCCCGCCACCGGGCCTGCCTCTTGCTGCTCTGGTCCAAGTCTCTCCTCCTACGGACGGGCGAGAGGCCGCGTCCTGGGAGGGAGCGTCTTTGCCAAGTGCCTGCGACACGCCGGTGCCCTGGCTCACCGTCTCCTGCCGCTTCCTCTGCGCTTGCTCTATGGAGGCTGCAGCCAGCCTCGGGGGTGCGGCCCGACCTGGCTCCCTCCACTGGGGGTCCACTCACCCACCCCTTGTGTCCTGTCCTGGGTCCTCCCCGGTGGCCGGGAGGGACTCTGTGCCGCCAGAGTCCCTCCTGTGTGAGTGTACCCAGAAGCGGGGCCAGGCTTGAGCAACGGGAGTTAAATCAACAGACAAATGCCTCTGCCTCTCGCCCTCGGGGTCCACGGTCCTGAAACTCTTACAGAAGGTCCCGCAGAACCGCCCGCAGGTGCTTGCGATGGTGGCCATTGTTACACTTTCCCGTGGGGCTTCCCTCCTCCTCGGTGTCCCCCAGACACGCACCCCACCTCCCGGAATAAAAGCCGCCGCGGAAGTGGGGTCTCACACCCCGCTGTCAGGGCGGGTCGGATGGAGACACCGAGGGTTCTCGTCCGGCCCTCCCTCTCCCTGAACACGATCAGCGGCCCGAGGGGACCCCCATGGCTTTGCAGGTGCAGGGGTGGGGCCCCGACGGCTTCGGGTGCCGATTCTTTCCGACTCAGATGGTGCTCTGAGAGGTACAAAAACAGCAGATGTGTCGGGGAAAAAATCAGCACAAGAGGAAAAAGTAAACTCTAACTGGAACGAGCTAAAAGGAATGACTAACATGCAACGTGAGGGATTAGCTTATGGGTCACGTGGAAGTTCGGGATAAGAGGAGTCGCCTGTTCAGCGCCATCCCCGAATCCGGGGCTAAAATCCGGGAGGTGGGCCTGGTGACAGACGTAATAAAAACCGATCTAAAACGAAAGGGAGGAACCGTGTGGACGTATTCAGAAATAACCGCCTTTGGAAGAGACGGCTTCCGCACGGGTTTGCATCAGGCGACACGCAGGCGAAACCGTTGTTTTCCGTTGGAGAAGCTGCAGCCCGGCTAACAGCCTGTGTGCAAGGTGACGTGATCTTTCTTCCCTGCTGTGGCATTTATGGGGGCGGCACCAGGTGACAAAAGCACACAGGGCTCAGGTGCACAGTCCTGCCTGAGTCGAGTCGATGACCGTCAGCCTCACCCCGCCCCCCTCACCGTCCCCGCCGCACTCACCACGGTGTCGTCCGTGTCCCTGACTTTTCCCGCTTTGTTTCTTTCTTGCTCAACTCCTCCGCCCGCCCCACCCCGCTCCCCAGCCACCGTGGAAAGCGGTATGAAGATACCTCCAAAAGCTCAAAATGGAGCTGCCTTCTGGCCCAGCAATTTCACTTCTGGGTGTATTTCCAAGGAAACCCGAAGCGCTAGTTCGAAAGAACACACGCTCCCCTGCGTTCGCCGAACGTTACCCACGGTGGGCGCAGCCTCGAAGCAGCCCGCGCCCGTCAGCAGACGCGTGGATAAAAAGCTGAGGCACCTTTGCACCGTGGAATACTACGCAGCCGTTAAAAGGGGGCCTCCTTGCAGGGTGGAGGAGACTGCGGGCGTCCGGTCAGCCAAGCCGATGTTCTCGCCGTCGGCTGTGCAAGCGCGCCTGTTCCAGATGAGGCCACACCCGGTTCCAGCTCCTGAACCCGGGTCCCGGTGGAATTCTTGCGGTGACGTGGGTTTGCAATCGGCCTGCCGCGGGGAACTGCACGGCGCCGAGTGCAGTGTGGACTAAACACGCCCGCCCCGGTTTACACAGCCCAGCCCTCCACAGCCTGCTGACCCCGGGGGACGAGCAAAATCGAAAAGCTGGGGATGCGAAGCCGGGAAGCAGAGCCCGGGCCTCTGGCGACCCTGCCCGAGTGCAGGCATCCGGGGCCCCCCTCCGAGCCCTCCGGGCCGGGCCTGCCCCTGCGACAGAGAGGCCCGTGGGTCACTACCGGGCCGTGACAAAGCCTCCTTCTCCAGGTGCATTCCGCAGACAGACCTCCCTCAGGTTCAAGGGCAGCAGAGGCCGTGCTCTCTGGCTGACCTCCATGCACAGCAGTGTCCAGCCCTCCTCGAGTTCGTCGGTTCAGATAGAAGTGTCACACGGGGCCGATGGGGCCCATTTTGTCACCTTCCATGGCCTTTCCTACCGTTGCACATTTTAAATCCCGCCCTCCTCAGCGAGCCACACCCCACATCAGAAGCCACCCCCATGTGCCCTCCGAGGGGTCCTGCAAACTCCTGTTTGTGTGTGAACTTAAACGCCACGTTCCAAGGTCAATTTGCCACAGGAAACAAACTGCATGCCGTGGTGAGCTGCCAGGAAACTCTGCCGCGCGGCTCCGGGTTCCCTTGGGGTGAGACGCCACTCGGACAGCTCAGAACATCGGCTGCTCGCGGCGAACAGCTCTGCAAAGCCTGCCCCTTCCCCTGGCCACCTTGCCGGCTCCTCGCCCGTCTGACCGCACCGAATTCAAGGCGCGTGTTGCAAGTTCCAGCGCGTTCCCCGACTTTCCCACGGACTCACGCCCCATCCCAGCGCGGGAACCGCTGGGGCCTGTTTCGTGGTCCCCCCGTAAAACAGCGTCGGTGGGGCCTGACCTCCAGGGCGGCTGCGAGAACCGAGGGAGGCTTTGCAGACGGCTTTGTGACTCACACATGAAAGGCAGGACATGGAAGCCGGCTGTCGCTGACCCGTCACACGCAGTTTCCAACCCAAGGATCTTAAACTAGGGAGACAGGGGCAGCCTCAGCTTCCCAAAGAGAGTGGAGTAGCCCGGTGTTCCCGAGACCTTTCAAGACTGAAGCAGGCATCTCCGGGGATCAGAAGGGTCCTTCGCAGATGAGTGCAGGGCGAGGGGGAGCCGGGGAGCTCAGGGAGAAGGCTGGAGGCGCCAGGACCGGTCCGTCAGGTGGGGGCGCCTTCAAGTCACCCGCTGGCACCCGGCCAAGAGAACCAGGGATCAGACAGACATCCGGCCAGCCTTCAGGCGGCCGCCCAAACCAGAGGTTGATCTTGCACCTCCGAAAAGTGTAGGCATGAGACACGATTTGCATGTCTCAAGGGTCAGTACATGAAGAGTTCGCCTTCTTAGGTCTGCCCTTAAACGGGAAGGCGTTAGGACTGAAAACCAAATTCCAAATCGCACTGCGTGGCGGCCAGGCCTCTGTGCCGTGGGTGGCCGGGGTTTCCTGCCGACGCCTCCGGGGGAGGCTCCGGGGAGCGAGGCTCTCCCAGCTTGTGCAGCTTCGGGGTCTGACGCCCACGGGTCGTTCTACTCCGCTGGGTTGCGCTTGCTTCAGCTTTCACAGGAGAGAGCAAAGTTTTCTTTCTCTGCTATCGTTTGGTGGGTTTCCGTATTCCAAAGCCTCCTGGACATGCCTGGCACTGACTGAAACTCATAACAAGGCTTAAAATGATTGTCACTGACCCTCCTCCAATCAAGAGAGCGCTTCCCCCACGGCGGTCCCCAGGGGTGGGTGCCGGTGTCCTCAGGGGACTAGAACTCTTTACTTAGCGACAAGCAAAGAACTGAAAAATGGAGCGGGGGAGGAGCAGGATTTAAAGCAACCACTGTAACAAATGTAGAAAAACGAACCAAGGAGCCAGCACGGAAAGCAAGGGCGGCCCAGACTCAGGGTGACAAGGGACCTCGGGAGAAATTTCCTGCTTCCCAGCAGCCTCGCCAGGTTTCCACCGCAGGAAACGCAATTTTCCAGGTAATTGCTGTAATTGAGGTGAGGCAAGTCAAAACCCCTGCCCGTTCCGCCGTCTCCCAGGTTCCTGCGAAGATCACGTGTGGAAACTCGGCTACAAGGCTGCGTGCGCAGGGTCCCGGCCCTGGACGGGGCAGCCGCCTGCTGCCTGTCTCCCTCCCCGGGGGTGGGAGGGGTTCGTGTGCAGGCGAAACGGGGGGAAGTTCGGGTTCTCTCGCGCCTTTCTGTGTACTTCAGTCTTTGCCAGGGTCTGATTTTCCCAAATAAAAACATGAATGTATTTAAAATTGTAGTTGATTCTTTTTTTTTAAGATTTTGTTTATTTACTTTTAGAGAGAGGGGAAGGGAAGGAGAAAGAGAGGGAGAGAAATGTTAGTGTGTGGCTGCCTCTCATACACCCCCTACTGGGACCCAGCCCACAACCCAGGCATGTGCCGTGACCAGGAATCAAACCGGTGGCCCTTTGGTTCGCAGGCCGGCACTCAGTCCACTGAGCCACAGCAGCCAGGGCTGCAGCTGATTCTCAGTGACAAATAACTTTTTAAGTATAGGTATGTAGCATGCAATTAACAACATATAGAGCCCAAGCGACTTCAAGAACTTAAGTTATGGCTTCGTACTTTTGGATCGTGAGCAGGGCCCAAGACTCCAACAGGAACTCTCAGATTCTGAGCTCGCTGCGGCCTGGATGGAGACTGGAGAGCATCATGCGAAGGGAAAGGGACCAGGGGGCGAAAGGCAGATGCCACATGATCTCACCTCTAAGTGGAACCTAATCGACAAAACGAACAAGCGAGCAAAATACAACCAGAGACATGGAAATGAAGAACAAACTGACAGTTTCCAGAGGGGAGGGGGAGGGGACAATGGGGGGAAGGGGGAAGGGTTTTCAGGACTACGATTAAGGACACACGGACGAAACCAAGGGGGGTGGAATCAGGGGAGAGAGGTGGGGATGGCTGGCATGGGGGGGAGTGGTGGGGGGTAAATGCAGACAACTGTACCTGAACAACAATAAAATAATTAAATAAAAATAATTTTAAAAACATGCGACAGACCTGGGGAATCCTCAGAGAGCTACTCTCTAGGTTGTCGAGAGCCGGTCACCATGACGACGGGCCACCATGACGATGGGCGTACCCCGAGGTTCAGCCAAGGATCCCCGAGGTGGTACAGAGTGCGTGCCTCGGGGATTTCCAAACTTGCCCTCACGGGTTCCGGTGACGGTGGAGGACGACCATCCCTGGGAAACGCTGGTGGGGTCGGGAGGGCTGGTCGGACGCAGCCGGCCCCTGAGCAACGCAAGGCAGGCTCTGGGCCCTCACACGGGGCAGGGCCGGCACGGCCAAACAGCCGGCAGCCAGCCTCCAGGCTCTGTCTGGTGTAGGACCCCCCCACCCCCATGATCCACTCTCTGGGGGGAAGACGAGCACCCCAAAGCCCCTAGGTCAGCAGAAGCCACTGCTCACCTGCTCTGCCGCCAACCCTGGAGGCGCTGCTAGGGACGACCGGGGACAGCCACCGAGGGCCAGGCGAGGTGAGAAGGACAAAGGCCCCCAGTGCCGTGGGGCTGTGGCCTCCCACGGGACACTCCCACAGAACGAAGGTGACTTCAAGGAGCACCTGTTTTCTGGTTTGCAACGGTCCGGGGTGTTGTCTACAAAGTCTTCTAGTCACTTCCACCTGACCCTCGAAGCCGATCGGTGCTTCCACCATGTGTGAGTGTGTGTGTGTGTGTGTGTGTGTGTGTGTGTGTGTGTGTGAGTGTGTGTGTGAGAAGGGCCTTATTTTTTCACATTTGCTCAAGTCAGTATTGACAATTGTCACACGCACCAGACAGAGTCCCCGAAGACGTCTCAGAGACAGGAACCCGGGGTCAGGGGTGACGGGAGACGATCCCCGGGAACCCATCAAAACCCCCTGCGCAGCCTGGGACCTCCACGGGGCCGGGAGGAGCTGACCACGCCTTGGTGCTGAGCAGCTGCTGGGACTTCGAGCGCTGGCCGCCAGAGGAGCTGGGCTGGCCGTGGTCAGCTGGTGCTGTCCACTGGTGACTTCTGGTGAGCCGTCTGCTTGCTAATACGCCCACTTTCTATAGAGGCATTTATTTGTTCTTATTTATTCGTAACAGCCCTTTAAGTAGTAAGCTAGTAAGCACTTTGACAGAGCTTTGAAACTGTTTTCCTTCTTTCGCGCTTATATTTTAATTTGGATCATCCTATTGTTCCTACACATTTTTAAACTATTTTTATTACTGTTACTATGTTTAAACAGATCCCCAGTACAGTTATAACCATGTTTCTATTTCTTTATTTTTATTACTTTCAGAAACTATCTCAATTAATTTTATGTTATAATCACGTAATCAGTGAGATTCTATTCTACTTCAAAACTTTTAAATATTTACCATGACTCATTTTCTATAAAATATAGCATGACTTTACATTTGGGTTTTCCTTTCTCTTCCTCTCTTTTTTTAAAGCTCTCATGGCTTAAGACGAGCACATTCTTAGGAGATACTTTTATAGCCAAATAAAATCTGAAAATGTGTTTCCATGGTAT
This sequence comes from Anoura caudifer, assembly GCA_004027475.1. NCBI lineage: Eukaryota > Metazoa > Chordata > Mammalia > Chiroptera > Phyllostomidae > Anoura > Anoura caudifer. The sequence continues at coordinate 106,610 of PVKU01005405.1, read as the reverse complement.
CGCCATGCGAGTGAAAACTCAGGTGTAAAGAGGCTAAGCACAAACACGCCGTTTTCTCTCACTTCGGGGAGTTTTGGCGTTTCTTCTCTCGCAGTTAACGTGTTGGGGATGACTCGCGTTTGCGGGCCACCGCTCGGAGCTCCGCGGTCCTCCTCCCCGGCTCAGGCTGCGGAGGCCGGGCCTTCTCACGCATCAACCGCATCCCTCTCCTCCTCGGCGAGATTCTGGGAAAGCTTCTCACCGCCTTCCACCCGACTCCTGCGTCGTGGAGAAAGCTTTCCACTTCGACCCTCCGTGCAAACCCTAGTCCTCCTCCGGCCGATTTAAACGGGCTGTTACACGTCAGCCTTCTCCTCCACCTCGTCCGCTGTTCCTAGTCTGTCCTGGAGCAAGCTCGCCCCTTGGCCTCCGTGTCTTGTTTCACGATCCCATATTTTCTAGAGTTTTGCTAAAAGCATAAAGAGCCTCATTTTAAACTTGTTCTCTTTCCTACGGAAAATCATTTGTTTTAGAAATGGAACTTCTGCGCTTCCTCCTTTCGGGCCCAGAACACGACATTCGCCACCATATTGAGTTGTTCTACTGACGTGAATCCTCTTTTTTTTTTTTTTTTTTTTTTTTTTTTTTTGCTGTAACCTTTTTATTCTTAAAAATTCCCAGCTTGTAGAAACGCAGGAGAAAGCAGTGCAAGAAGGCATCCATATTTAACGAGAGCGGCTTACACTCTTTGACTTTTATAAATTCCTTACAATTTTCCAGGCAGACCGGAAGCAGCTGGCAAGTTCCTATAAAGCAGCCCGTGTTTCTGAGGAGCAGGAAACAGAGGAAGAGGAGGGGGAGGAGGAAGGCCCGGTGACCCAGGAGGCTGAGCACCAGCTCTGGGCCTCTGCTCCTCTTTGGCTCATCCATGGCGCCCAGTTCCGGGAACACCTGGCCCCATCCCACTTCCCGGGACAGTGCTAATGACATGCAATGGAAAAGCGAGCGTGTCCAGGGGAAACCTCAGCTCATGGGCGGGCTCCGACGTCTGCTAACGCGGTGGTTTCATCTGTTGCTTATTTCACCATACTGGATTCCTTCCTGAACCCCAAATGTTCAGCCTGGATAGCATCCCTTTCATCTTGGATGTAGATTACCAGTGATACGTTCCCCTGGGGGGTCACCGATCTGAAAATGCCGTTTATTTTGGGAAGCCATCTTCCCAGGGAATAGAACTCTCAGTAGCAGTAATTCACGGCGAACACTTGCAAAGTAACATTTTATCACCGTCTAGCTCTCCCTGTTGCTGTCAGAAGCCAGCCTGTCCCTCTGCAGGTGTTCCCCGGAAACCAGTTTGGCCTTTCCTAGCCTCTGGGAGCTGCTACCATGCGGTCCGTGTCACACTCTGATGAGCCCAGGCCGGGGTCCGAAAAGGTGACCCAGCGTGTGACAGCATTTTGCCGACTTGAGAAAACTCTCGGATTCCACCCGATCACACACACACACCCCCGGCTCCAGGGGCCGCACCTCGGTCTCTCTCTGCAGGGTTCTTCCCACTGTCTTCTCGGTCTCCTGTTTCAACTCCCCTCACCTCGCGCTGTGGTTTGGAGTTCGTTTCCGTGTGGAATTGCCTTTCATTCAGTTTCGAGAACAGACCACTTCTGTCCCTTCCAGGACAGGTCGGGTCCTGGCTCACCCAGACTCCCAGGGGGCCAGCACCTGGCTTCTCAGCCCAAAATGAGGAGTTTTGCCTCACCCCAGCAGGAGGCTCCAGATTTCATCTGATCGTCCTTAGCCACAAAATTCCTACCACGTCTCAGCCTCTCGATTACCTCTTCCAGATGGAGCAGATGCTTCTAAGAAAAAAAAAAAAAAAAAAAGGCCAGTCTTACATTGGCTGGGTGGCTCAGTGGGTTGGAGTGTCATCCATAGACCAAGAGGTCGCTGGTTCAACCCCCGGTCCCGGCACGTGCTCAGGTTGCAGGTTTGATCCCTGGCCGGGGTGTGTATGGGAGGCAGTGGTGATGTTACTCTCTCACATCAATGGGAGATTTTTCTCCCATTCTCCCCCTGCCCCTCTCTCTCTGAAGGCGATGAAAACGAAATGTCCTCAGGTGAGCACATAAAAATAAAAATGCCAGGCTCACCTTTCTGAACCGGCCTACCCAGGTGCTCCGCTAAGAACCTCAAACAGATAAACCGTTTCATTAGATTTTATCCAGATTTTCCAGCTGTTCTCCGGGCAGGGCCAACCCAAGTCCCTCCGTCCATCACGGCTGGAGGAGAGTAGCTGGTCTGTCTCAAAAGCCCACACTCTTCCTTGAATCGTTACTCCCCTCCGGCTCCCTGGAGCATCCAACCGTGTCGCGTAATTTCTTACTCGGGGTCCTTTTTCGCTGCCGTCAGTCCGTACCTTTCTGATTCACTTCTCCCTTTCATGTGGGGCACACAACCCTTCCAGTCCTGCCGCATTCCGCGTTTCCTCCTCACCTACCTCCCAGGCCTCTCTACACGTTCTTTTGTACCTGGCGGTGGCGGGGGGCGGGGGGGGGGTGGCTCTGCAGCTGCTTACAGGAACGGGAACGCAACGCTGGACGGAGGAACCAACGCAGGAGTACGCTGTGCCGTGAGTGCTCACCACGGTGGTAAGACTGGCCTGCTCTGCCGCCCCGTGGGCGCCCCTCGGACCCGCCCCTCCTGTGAGCCCACCTGCCGCACAGCCGCAGTGACGGGGGTCCCTTCCACACTGTCAACTGCGGTCCTGAGCTGTCACTGAGGCTGACCCCCAGTCTTTGCCGACCTAGCAGACACCCCCCCAACACCCACTCACCGCCTCTCACCAAACACACCTGTCACCTCCCCCTCAAATGCCCTCCCCAGCACAGGCAGACTCTGTGGAAGCAGTTGGCACCAGGAAAGGGGAAGGAGCAGAGAGAGAGAGAGAGAGAGAGAGAGAATGAGACGTCAAACTAGCTGTTGACTTCAGGGACTCAGAAAATAAATATTCAAGAACTCGGTCATCCCAAGTTCCCTTGCCTGGAAGATGCAAAAACACCTCTGTTTGCTATAAATCAGTTGTCTGAGGAGAAAGCTGTTGGGGGAATAGGTACTACGTCCTCAGATTTCACAGGCACCGGGACTCCCCCCGACTCCGAAAGCAAGAGTCTCCTATAAAGGCACAATACAGAACTCCAGATTCCTCTCGCAGGTCTTGCAATTAAAGTGTACAGCACAGGAAACACATCATCTGACTTCGCCAGCATTAATGAAACAACTGAGTTTAAAATCACCAGTGTGAAGGAAAGGACCATTGCGTTATGTGCCCATGAGAGCCAAATATTTACCCTCCTGTTCCTCGTCTCTCCCCTCCTCCCCTGGCAGGGGGGCAGGGGAGGGCCCTGACATTTGCTTTGCGGGGAGGGGGTACGTCCTCTGGAGGGCGCTGCGTGCGCTGCTGCGCCCCCGACGTTTCGGGAGCAGCTGGTCTGGCTGGACACACGCCAGCGCCCTGATCCCCCCACCCCCCACCCACAGCGCAGGTCCCACGCCTGAGCCGAGGGCGGGACGCACCAGCTACAGCCTCTGAGCTCTGAAGTCCTCCCAAGGGCAAAGTTGGCTCGCCGCCTGCCAGCGAGCAAGCGGGGGATTGGGGTGTGGGGCGGGGTGGGGGGAGAAGGGGGCTGAGCGGGGTGAAGAGTCGCTGCCCGGGGCAGGGGGGTGGGGGGGGCCTTGAGAGCGAAGCCCTTAAGTCCACAAGCTCACTGTTCACTTTCGGGAGAATCCAGGTCATGAAAACAAAGCAATGCTTTTGATTAATACGATGGACCTCCTTTCTGATTTTTTTTAACTTAAAAAGTGAGGCGCGGACCCTGAGAACGTTGTCGTACTTGACAAGACTGCGTGTTATTACAGAGCCAGCGACCGCATTTCTCTGTCATTGTCCCTTTATAATTGAACAGCCAACCTGCGTGAGCCTCCCTCCGACGGGCCAGGGCTCAGCTCCAGCACAACCTGCTGGGGCGGGGGGGGGGGGGGGGGGGGGGGTGCTGCGGTCACTGTCGCTCACAGACGAGAAGTCAACAGCACCCAGAGAGGAGACAAGTCGCTCCGGAACTGGCAGAACCGGCCCAACGGGTCTGGTTCTGGGCTCCAGGCTCTGAAACCGCATGAGGCAGCCTCTCTCAGAGCCGGGCTCACACACGCTCAGCCGTCCGACGGCCCTGCCACGCATTCCTCTCTCTTCCCAATGGCTTGCCCTTCCACCCAAGTCAAGGTCACCCTGGAGGGGCCCAGGGGAAGCCTGTCCCCCACTTCTCTTGGTCTTTGGCTCCCCCAGGGCTCCGGGGTGCCAGCCTCCCCCACCCCTGGGGGCTGAGGCCCAGGGGGCCGCTTGTGCCTCCTTCCAGTCCAGGGGCACCTGCTCGCAGGTGCTGGGAGCGTGGAGGGGCACCTGCCCTTCCTCGGGGCGCAGCACCCATAAGACGGACAGCCGGCGGGTTCCCTTCTGCGCCGGCCTCACGGTGTGACGCGAAGTGTCACCACGTGGGGGCGCCCTGCCCGCCCGGCGCTGGGGAAGGAGGAGAGGGATGACGAGCGGGCGCGCGCTGCTAGGGGCTCTCCTGGGGCGTACAAGCAGCGATATGCTCGCAGACAGAGGGCAGGTTCATCACACGCAATCAGCTCGCCAACTGCGGGGCTGGGAGGCCCGTCGGCCGTCGTGCCCCTGTTCAGAGGGAGGAGGCCTGGATGACGCCCCTGCGTGGGCGGCCCCCACCTGGACCCCCTCTGTCTGCAGACTTGAGCGCCTCCCCCCGCCCCGAGACTCCCCGCAGCCGCACAGAGAGGTTTGCTGGCCCTCGGGGCGCCCTGTAGCCCCCGCGGGGTGCGCGAGGTGAGCGGCACAGAACCCCAGCCTGCACAGCACCGTGCTCCCGCGCCCGGCCGGGGCAGCTCCCAGACCCCGTGGGCAGCAGGGGCGCGCCGCTGGCACTTGGGGGGTCTCTGTGTGACCCCTGGGTCAGCACTTCCATTGCAACGAAAGATGCGCCCGTTCGTTCTTCAGAAGAAACTGTATTTCAGAAGCGCCCTGCGCGAGAAGACACGTGGACCTGGGACCCGTGAGGAGGCCTTGAGCCTGCCACCTGCGTGGGCCTCGGCCTGGGAAGGAGTCGGAGAGGGGCCACGGGCCCAGACGTGGCTCCGGCGCCTCCGTCAGACGGCTCCGTCCTGTAGGTCTCCGTTCTCACCCCTGTCACCGAGGGGTTCACCTCCACGGTCTGTGAGCGCCCCGCACCACACGGCCCAAACAGGAGACGCAGTGTCCCACAGCCCAAAATCAAGAGGTCGGCAGGTCGGGCTCCTCCCAAGGCCTCTCGCCCCGGGCTAGAGTCGGCCACCTTCTCCCTGTGCCCTCACGTGGTCTCTCTTCTGTGTGCGAACTGCCCTGGTCTCTCTCCGTGACCAAGCTCGCTCTGCTTATAGGGACACCAGTCAGCCAGGACCAGGGCCACACTAACGGCCTCATTGTAACGTGTTGTCCTTCTTAGGGGCCCCGTCTCCAAATGGGATCCTGAGGTCCTGGAGATCGGGGCTTCCACGTACAAATTTGGGGGGACACACATCAGCCCCTAACACCACCCAGCTTTACCCCCGACATTGAAATGCAGTAAAGCTGAGACGGGACCGAAGATCTTTCATGGGTTTCTCTTTGTTTTGTTTTTGTTAAACAAGCACCTCTGTGATTCTGATTCCACAAAACGGAGTTTGGAAGGCTCACTACTTTGGGTTCAGTCCCCCCAAATGCCCTAGGGCAACCCTCCCCGCCCCCTCCCCACCTCATCGTGCGTCCCCCCCCCCAGCTCAGTTTGCCCACCCATCTGCGAGGTCCCGTTTCGCCCTCCTCCCCGGGCCTTCCATCGGTGCCCCAGCCTTCCCTGGACCTTGAACCTTCAGCTGCCCTTCCGCAGCACACAGGAGCTCACTCCAATGAGACGGGAGACATCCCCCCTCATCAGGACCAGCCTCCTCCCTCCCGATGTGGGAAGTGCTTCGGGTCCGTTCAAGAGGATTTGCCAGCAAGCCCCTGAGAGGACGGAAACCTCCGTGGGACTGAGCACAGCCCCTGCCCGGGGGGCCCCAGCGCCAGTGCCGACCCGGAGGTGGTCCCACATGGACACCTGAGCCCAGAGCGTCGTGCTTGGCTCCGGGCTGGCCGGCCCCACCAGAGCGACACACACACCCCGGTCCCAGCCCCGGCCCGAGGTGTCTGGCCCTCTCTGAGCTTCAGTGCACCCCGACCCCGGGAACCCCAGGAACACGTTTCCCAAGAGGCTCCGTGGGTCCTGGGCTGGCAGTTTGGCCGCAGGCTGTGAGGGGAGTGTTCCCTCCAGGTGACAGTTGCCCCAAGTAGAAAGCAAGCAGCTGCCCGAAGACACGTTCCCCCCCTGAAGAAGGGGCTGGAAGGAAGTGTTCCGAGTCGTGAGAGGCAGGGACCTACAACATCCAAGATGGCTCTATCCAGCAAAGCTGTCATTTAGAATGGAAGGGCAGGTGAAGCGCTTCCCAGACAAGGTCAAGTTCAAGGAGTTCATCATCACCAAGCCCTTATTCTATGAAATGTTAAAGGGGCTTGCAAAGAAACGGAAGATGATCAAAACTATGAACAATAAAATGACAACAAACTCACGACTATCAACAACCGAACGTAAAAACCAAAAACAAACTAAGCAAACAACTAGAACAGGAACAGAATCACAGACATGGAGATCACACGGAGGGTTATCAGTGGGGAGAGGAAGGGGGAGAATGGGGGAAGGGGTTTAGGGAATGAGAAGCATAAATGGCAGGTACAAAATAGACAGGGGGAGGGTAAGAATAGTGTGGGAAATGGGGAAGCCAAAGAACTTATATGTACGACCCATGGACATGAACTAAGGTGGGGGAGTGCTGGTGGGAGGAGGGGTGGAGGGCTGGGAGGGATAAAGGGAAGAAAAAATGGGACAACTCTAACAGCATAATCAATAAGATAGACTTAAGAAAAGAGATTTGGAGCAGAAGCTCATGAGTTCATCGGAATCTTAAAGGCTCAGCTCACGCTGTCTCTGGTAAAACGCGGAGCCTGGAGCCCGCTCCCCTCCCCCTCTCAGTGAGACCCATGTCCTCAGCCCGGGGCGCTCGCCAACAGCCACCCTCTCATGGGGAAGCATTTTCTATGAAGTCCCAAACATAGAAACACAAGCATCATTTCTGGCGGATTTGGGATTCAGTCAGTTTCCATCAGATTAAAAGAAGAATGTGTACAGTGTTTCGATGAGGAAAAATCAGAAGCAAATATCCAAAGGAAGCCATAAACTATGTCTGATTAAAAACCATGAGCTGCTAGGATGTGGAATATGATAAAAGTTAGTATGTGCACGAAGAGGATCTCTCAAAGAGGGGTTGTTTTCCGAGTTCCATCGGTCCTTGCTCACGGTAAGGGCAGACACGGCACTTCAAGGATGCTCGCAAGGCCACGTTAAAAAGACCCAAAAACCCCACAACAGGTGGGGAGGCACAGACAAGGTCAGCTGCCAGGAGACGCCCCTACTTCAAGGGCATCGAGAGCCTACGAGTCCAAGACCGTAGCCAGAGACACGCGAGGTAGAAGCGGCGTGACCGCACATCGACCCAGGGCCACCCTTTCTGTCCAGGAAAGGCGTGACCCCGTGTGACCCCGTGCCTGCCCCCAAACGGTCTCTCCCGTCATCGCCAATTACACACGAACCCAGGAAATTCGTCCAAAACGTGATCATGGGTGTTTCCCTTTTTTCTTGCCCCTCTTCTTACCTTTGAGGGCGACAAGCCCATGGCTGCGTGGCAACCATCTGGGCCGTGCCCAGGGCGACATAAAGAGCAAACGGGTGAGGCTGGTGGGCTCACCGGACAGGAAGGAGCCGGGTCCCCGAGATGCCGCAGAACAGATAGAGCAACTCTGAGCATCGGTGGCCTCCAGACGCCCGGATAAGCAGACAGGAGTGGCCTGGGGCTTAGGCCAGTGGCTCCCCGAGTCAGGCACCTTGACTGGAGGTTAGAAATGCGGAGCCCTGGGCACCCCCGGGGCCCGGGAGTGCGGGAGTCTGAGGAAGGAGCCCGTGGTCTGCGCTGTAACCTCGGCCTCCTGGAGGTTCCCACGCCGGTGCGAGCCATGGCCAGCTGCTTCCCCCGAGGGTCAGCTGAAACCACTTCCGAAGACCGAGGACCGCGGTGTCAAACCTCAGTAAAAGCGACCCCTCTCCGTACTCCCCAGAGCTTCCCTTTGGCAGCCCCTCCCACACGGGGACGGCCCCCCAGCTCCCCCAGCTCCCGCACCCGCCCCTCCAACTGCAGAGGGAACCCAGAGTCCGCGCGTGCTGGCTGGAAGCCCCCGCCCGCGCCGGCCCCACCCTGCGCGCGGTGCTGTGTGGGCGCGCTCGCGCATCCCCGCAGCCCCTCCACGCTTGTCCCTTTGGGATCCTTTCAGATGGTTTTCCTTTGCAACTGACATTCAATTTGCAGTCTGAGGGGCGGCCTGTTGGTTTGTTTCTGCGTGTGTTTGCGTGTTTGTGCTGCAGGAGAAACACACGGCATCGGAGGCACAGGCCCCGCCGGTGCTGGCGCGGGGACCCGTCCCTTCCCGGCTGGCCCCCCTCCCCGAACAGCGCCCGGGCCTGGCTGACTCCCGCGCCGTCCAATCTGGCCGAGGGTCACGAACAAAGACAATCGGAAGCCGGTCTCAACGCCACCGGTGGCGACTGGAATGCGCTGGAATCGTCCTGTCTTGCTGCCCGACGCGTCCGGGATCCAGAACATCGTCAGGAGGTCTCTGTGCGCAGTCCCAGCGTCTTAGTCGCGCAACGCCACGCTCGCCTCCGCCGGGCAGCGCCGGGACGCCACACGAACACCTGTGTGACCCCACACTCCGCGGGGCGCCCATCCGCCCCCGTGCAAACTGCCCCCCTGCCCCACCCCCGCCCCCGCCCCTGCCCCTCCCCTCGGGCGACCATCAGTCTGCTCTGTTTCCAGGAGCCTGTTTTCATTTTGTTCTTGTTCTGCTTTTCAGCTCCGCGTGGGAGACCCCGCGGTGAGTGTCTCTCTCTGTCCGACTCACCTCGCTGAGCGCAGTCCCCCCCCCGTGCACCCCCACCGTCGCCAGCGGGAGGAATTCACTGTAGGATTCAGTCCCAACCGAACTTACTCAGCCTATTCACTCTCCTTTTTCTACCAAAAATTTCATTACTTTTTTTATTGGAAGGGGACTGGGGAGAAGGCTGATGGAGATGGAAATGCGCCCATAAAATTAGAATCAACCAGTCCCCCACCCCCATGCTCGCAGGGAATGCGAGAAGCCCGGCTGTCCCATTCATCATAATTATAACATCCTTTGCAGCCTCACAGAGCAGAGCAAAGCAGAAATAGGTCTGTCCCCAGAAAAGCCACGGACATTATTTTTCATGGAATAATTCTGACATGGCTGAGCAAACCGGCTGCCCCGGGAAAATGCACGAATGTGTAGCACACGACGCTGTGCACCCGGGAGCTGGACGCTGCCTCCACCCAGGGCCGCAGGTCTTCCTGCACCTGTCACGTACGAGGGGAGACCCCCCAAAAAACAGAGCTACCTTCTGGAGGGCGGGCCCCTTGTAGGATAGGCTTCCCCCGCCAGGGGAGTGTTCTAGGAGCCCATCTGCATCAGTGCACCAGCTGGCGCTGTTGTGAGAGGCTGCGTTCGGCTTCGGTGAATTTTTTTGAAGAAGAAGAAGAAAAACACATTAGCCCATTTCGTGATGGGGGATTTACGAGCGCACCTGCCCACGCCACGCTGAGTGCTCAGCAGTTTTTACCAAAAAGAGCGTGACCCCTGACCTTCGCCCTCCCTACTCACCCGGTCTCGTCCCAAGTGACGTTTTTCTGTGCCCCTGGATGAAAAAAAGTCCTCAAAGGGAAAGGTTTTGCCGACGTGGAAGAGGTGAAACAAAACAAAGGCAGAAGCACTAAAAAGCATCGCCATGGAGACGTCCAAACACTGCTTTGAGCCGTGGGGAAAGGTCTCAGGTCTCGACAGGTGTGTTGCGTCACAAGGAGAGGACGGGGAAGGTCACCGACGTTTAAACATGGGAGAATAAGCACACAATTTCCATAAACAAATCAGGGTTTTTGGGGTCCGCCCTCCCATCTTTGCCCGCAGCTCTGTGCAGTGCATGCTGGGTAACCGAGCCCGGGGAGGACAGTAGATTTGCAGGCGACAGGGACAGCAAGTGGCAGAGCCACTTGTTCCCAGCCACTCAGACCGACCTCCAGGTCCTGCCTCGCGGGGAGCGCCCGTGGGAAAGGTCCCCGCGTGAAAGACGCGAGGCCAGCCGGAGGAGGGGCGGCTCGGCGCAGGTCGGGCGGTGGCCGGGGCTCGCGGTGCACCCCCACCTGGCTCCCGGGCGCCAGTCCGGCCGTTCCCACACCTGCTCCGCCCACCCCTCCCGCTGATCTGCCCCCCACTTCACGGAGGGGCGGAGGACCCTTCCCCACGCAGCTCTGATCTGCACCCTCTCTAAGGAACGCCTGTGGCTTCACACCACCCTCGGGACAGCCTCCCAGGTCTGCCAGCTCCCGGCCTGTGTCTCTCTTCCAAGGCCCCTCCCCGCTGGGGGCTGCGCTCCAAGACCCCCGTGGATGCCCGAAGCTGCCAGTACTTCTGAGCCCTGTTTGTGTGATGCTTTTTCCTGTGTGCACATACCTGTGAGAAAGTTTAACTAATGAATGAGGTGATTCCACAGGTAGAAGGCCGCTCTCCCTCAGATCTTAGCAACCTCAGATTCCGATTGTCTTTCTTTCGTGATGAGGAACGAACTCTCACCTTTTCACCTGAAGAAGCCCTTTCCGGCTTCTCCCCAGTGTGTCCGGGAGCCAGCACTGCTGTTCTGGGCTTTGGGGTCATGACTAAGTCAACAAGGGTCAGTGACCACAAGCTCTGTGGCACCCAACAGTGCATCTGACCCCCGAGCCACCCGGTGACTGGCAGGCACCGCGCCCACAGCATGGAGACACCGGACCAGGGACGGTTCCCCACCAGTAGGGCCAGGGCAAAACGGCACGAGATTTTGTCATGCCACTCAGAACAGCGTGCAACTTAAAACGTATGAATTGCTTGTTTCTGGAGCTTTCCGTTTGATCTTTGCCAGCCACAGTTGACCCCCCCCACACACACAAGACGGGGCGGCTGTGTCTGTTGACCCGTTTACTAAATAATGAGCTCTGAATGACTTAGCGGTAGCTGCTCCCATGGTGCCCAGCGCATGTCGCTGGTTCCCTGGAATCCACAGCATCTCATGACACCCTGTGAGTCCCCCCACCACGCCTCTGCAGACTGGGGGGGTGGGGTGCTGTGGCTGACTCCAGCCAGCCCAGCCTCCCACCCCACCCCCGACCTGACAAGGTGCACCCTGGCTTCCCACCGAAAAGCCTTCTGGGTGCCATGGGCCGTGTCTTCCGATTCACACTTGGCACTTCCGGGCCTGTACTCAGCCAACACTACTTCCAAACGACCACCCCAGGGGTTGGCAGGCAAGCTCACAGTCATGCGTAACAATCTGCACTTCTCCTTTTCCTTTGTGAGTTGCGGGAACAGGCAGCAGGAAGGTGGCGGAGGGCTGGGGGCGCCGGGATTCGGGTTAGTCCGTTAGGGAGCGTCAGCAGCCCCGGCGGGAAATGCAGGGTCCGGCAGGAGCGAGGCTGCTGGAGTGTGGTCGGTGGGGTGATCGCGTGGGAGTCACAGTTCGTGGCTTTAATTTGCACGGTTCACCTCCTAGAGGTGCACGGTCCTAGGGGGTGCTCGAGTGTGATACTGTCAGGCTGCACAATCACATGTTTATGACTTCGCCATAAAAGATTTTGTGATAAAAGGGGGGGCGCTATTTGCGCTGGACACCCCCTGTACATTACATTCCAAATCCATTGGGCGGGTTTCTCTGCCGCAGAGCAAATGTCACCGGATGAAGAGAGCGTTCGACAGCTCGTTAAAGGGGCCGCAGCGCCGGGCTCGGGAGCGGGCTGTGCTGGCGTGGGGCCGGGCCGATCCTTTCGTTCCCCGGATCCCTAGGTTCTGACGCCGCCCTCCTCCCGAACCTCCTGAACGCACACACCTCACCTGGTCGTCAAGGAGGGCATTTCCCCCATGCCCAAACCTTTTTGTTACCTGGGGCGCACCTCAACTGAAGCCCCCTCTTACTACTTTGAGATGTAGTTTTAAATTTAGTTGGAGTGACAACAACTTCATCCAAGCCACTTACATTTGGGTTTGAAAAGTTATCTGATCTGGGTGGATAATTCCATTTAACAAAACTTGGGCACTTTTCCCCCCAGACTCAGCCCCTAGGCTCACCTCACTGAGGGCGAGGACTGTGGGGTGGGCGGGTGGTCTTTGACCCAGAGGTTGCTCTCCTGGGGCGTCTGGTGCCCGGTTTAGCACCTGTGCCCACCGCTGGCACGGGCAGGCGGGCTGGACCCTACAGTGCGTCCGGCCCCCTCGGGCGCCTTCTCCACAACTCGCATCGGTAAAGCTGTTGCGCACCCCAGGTCGTGCGCCCTGCGCAACACCTGCCACAAGAGTGACACCCGCTCCGGCCAAAGCTTTGCTTGGTGGCTTTACCGAGTGACTCCGGTGCTGGGGGTCTGGCTCTTGACTTCATTTCGATGCAAGTACAAGGGGGATGATGTCAGCTTAAATCTGGGGAAGCCACTCTGTGTTTTAGTCCATGTAGGTCCCAGGTATTACGTGAAACCCCATGACAGCACGAGCCAGCCTGCAGACACTGGCGTGACTGCGAGATTTCCTAACGGCAAACTTTCATCTCCGTCCTTCCATTTAATCCCTGAGTCCAAAATAGGCCTCCGAGTTCTGATCGAAGCCTCAAAAATGGGCAAGTCAATGGGGGGTTGATTGGAATATTCTTCTTTAAAATTATGTCAGCCCTGGCTGGTGTGGCTCCATGGATGGAGCACTGGCCTGCAAACCAAAGGGTGGCTGGTTCGATTCCCAGTCAGGGCACATGCCTGGGTTGCAGGCCACACCCCCAGTAGAGGGCGCACAAGAGGCAACCACACATTGATGTTTCTCTCCCTGCCATTCTCCCACCCTTCCCCTCTCTAAAAATAAATAAATAATTTTTTTTAATGATGTTAAACCCGTGGGCCGAGCCAGGCCGCAGGCGTGTTGGGGGTGAGGAGTGGAGAGACGGGCTCAGCTCTCCTCTCTGTTCTGTCCCCAGGCCGCCTCCCATGGACCCGCCTGCAGTCTGCAGCTCCCGTCTGCCCCGACAGGAGTTCAGACCCCACAGTCACAGACACCCCCGTGCGGACCAGCCGGTTCCTGCAACGTCGTGGGCTCCGTTCCCCAGACACCAGGTTCCAGAAACAACAGGGAGAAACAAAAACTGTGTATTTGCACGAATTTCAGGTAAAATTTTTCCTTTCCTTGTTCTTTTCCTCCTGTTTCCCAGGCATGGCTTCCTGCAGGCCCGAGCACCTTTGCACACTCTTCTCCCTTCCACGGCGACTCGGCACCGCCGGTTCCCACCCGGCCTCCCGGCCACGTGGTCCCCGCACCCAGGGCGCCGCAGCTCGAGCGTGGCTCCCTGGCGGAATGCTCCCTGCTGCCCCGACACCCCCAGAAATGCCTCCTCCTGTGGAGTTCACACTCACCGCCGCGGCAGCCTCTCCGCCTGTCGGTCAGAAGGCAGAGTGCCTATTTGTCTAGTTCTCTTATCACCGTCACACAGCGGGCTGGCACCCAGTAGGGCCTCAACATCTGCGCAGGGCATCAATGACGATGGAAGGAACGCGATCTCGCCGAGTCCCGGCGTTCCTGAGACCGCGGTGGCCATTCCAGCAACCCTGTGGACAGATCGGCTTGATTGTCCTGCCCGGCTTTGTCTCCGTGCTTGGCCAGCCCAAAGCCCTCGCGGCTCTGAGGAGACAAGTGGGCTTTCACGTGGAATGACTCCCGTGTCCCTCTTTCCGCAGGACGTGGGAAAGGCGCTGCCCCTGGAGACGGATGGCAGCATTATCTCCGAGTTCAAATGACAACGTATTTCCTCGGAGCTGAAACGTCCATTAGCCTGGGCTTGCGGGAGCGGGCGGAACATTCGCACTCAATTACCGGTGTGTGCTCAGCCATTTCCTACCGCATTTTACCGCGGAGAAGGAAGGGAGCGTCACCTTTTAAAAGCCTTTCTCCTCCCCGGAGGAGGGCCGTGTGTCCCTGTCACAGGTGGAGGATGGGGTGAGAGCAGAAAGACTTTTCCGATTTCCATTTTATGAGTCAAGTAGCATTTCCGCCACATTTTACCTTAGAGAAATCAATCTCGAGCTTTCTACAAACAGTCTTTTTTCCCCCCAGAGTAGGCACTGGTGCATGGTTTGGCCGCCTGGCCCAGAAGCCATCCGGCTGGGGGGACGCTGCGTAGCCCCGGCTGAGCCTCCAGTGCCGGTTGTCTGGGGCTGTGGACCCAGATCAGGGGCGCCTCCCAGGCCGCACCAGAAATGCCGAGTGGGGGTCCCAGCCCCGAACCCCCTCATCGGACCTGCCCTTCCGCCGGGGCCCCACTTAGAAAACACCGCTCTGGCACCTGTTTTCCGGAGCACGCGCCTCCTCCCCGACTTCCGGTCGGCGTTCACTAAGCCCCACCACAGGGACCGGCCGTGTGGCTTCGCGTCCGGACCACCGGTCAGAACTGATTGTCTGCCACCCGGTAGCTTTTACCTGCCAGTAAGCACGCGGGCACGCTCACACCCGCATGCACCAGCTCCAAGAGACCAGAGGGCTCCGCAGCGGCAGCCACCAGGGCCCAGAGACAGGAGGCCGCAGGGTGGGCCGGGTCGGGCTCCCTGCACCTCCGCCCTCGCTCGGCTCAGTCCCCTCACCCACACCCCCGTCACCGCGAGGACAGCCGCAGCTCCGGGCACCATGCGCAGAGACAGCGGGCCAGCAAACAGCCGCTTCTTACCGAGGACGAAGAGGACAGGTTTTGAACACACCCCACGGACTCTCCCTTGCAGCACACGACCTAGCCCCCAGCCCGGGCTGGTCACTGGCAAGGAACCCAGCCCCCCACTGAGCAGCGAGAGCCCAGCCCTTCACACCTCGAGGTGGAGTCTGAGGCTCATCCCCCTAAAGCGCGGAGGGCGGAAGCTCAGCGCTGCATTTGGTGGGCGCAGAGCTGGGGCTGGATGCGGGAATAGGGGTGGAGGTGGTAGCAGGATTCGCAGAACAAAAGGACAGGCCCTGAACCTAAGTTGCAGAAGCAAACGGAGGTGTATCATCTTTTGATGAAAAGGACACTGTTTGCAGAGGGATACAACCAGAATCCGGTCCCCAGACAACAGCGGAGCCTCCTGCCCTGAGCCCTCGCGCATCCGGCCCGACCTGCACCTCACATGAGCAGGAGGCTGGCCGAGCAGCTGCCTGCGCCCGGGGCTGCTGGTGGTCGCCCGGGTCCCGCCCTCCCAGCCCTACCAGCCCTCCCAGCCCGGCTGTCGGGGCGGCTCTCCCATCACCAGGAAGCAGGAGGGGATGGAGCCGTGGCAGGGTGGACACCCACAGCCAGGTGCCAGGTCCCGAGGGGCTGTTGCCACAGCAACCTGCGGGCGTTTCCAAGGGGCCGAGGGGATAACAGGGATTAGAGGGGGAGGGAAGAAAGACACAGAGCAACCGAAGACCAAGGATGCGAGACCCAAATGGATGCATGCCAAGTACCGCCTGCTCCAGAGGCCTGGGATGGGAGGGGGACCCCCAGTGTGTGGGGAGCCTCCCGGGTGACCCAGGTCTGGAACTCTCCCCGAGGGGCACCGGCCTGCAGGAAGACAGCACCCTCTGCTTCTTCCGGGGCCCCCGGCCGCTGGACAGCTTGTTGGGTCAGGGAGGAGGACCCCGTCCCCGTGACAACCCACCGTGCTCACTAAGCCCAGTTGTGCGTTCAGGTCAGGCATTCAAGTGAAAATGCAAAGGGAGGGGTGCATGCCTGTGTGTGTGCACGCACACACGTCTGAGCACGTGTGAGCTGGGTTCATCACGTGTGTGCATGCAGTACTAAACCTTTGAACTGGGTTCTGGTCCAACTTCTGCCAGTGAGGAACCACTTCGCTCCCATCCCAGCCTCCCGGGTCTCAGCTTCCTCACCTAGAAACAGGGGATCGAGCCCACCTCTTCCCAAAGGGCCGTGTGTCGACTCAGGTAGAACATACGACATACAAGTCACACGCACAGGCACACCTGAGAGAAAGGTGTAAACTGACTAACAGGATGAACATCATTCCTTTCTCAGGGTGTTTACAGGGCCTTCTCCCGCAGCCCACGCGTGCGGGGACCCTGAGAGCCGCGTCCGCGGCGTGTTGACGGGGAACGCGCAGTCGGGAGCCTGCGAAGGGCGTGAGGACGCACGGGGGCGCCTTTCCACCTGTGCGCCCGAGGAAACGCTCGCCGTCCGCACCGCCCCCCTCGCCGACCTCCTGCGCACACGGAACACTGCCAGCAGCAAGCCGTCCGGCATTCAAAGACCACGTTGGTGGTCCAGACGGACCAAATCCTTCCCGTGCAGGCAGGGGTGTGGGGGCGTCGGGGGCCAGCGTGGGAGAGGCGGCAACTTTCCGGACTCAGAAATGAACCACCGGGAGAAGGAGGGCGGCCCTCGGCCCCGGCTGCAAAGAGCTGTTCTCGTCTCTCCGGCAACACTCGACTTTCTTTTTGTGCGTTCAGTGAAAACCACTCTTCCCTCCTATTTGTGCTGGCAGCTGGGACCGCCGTGATGGAACCCCCGCACGGGGCCGCCCCCGCGATCCTGTGCCTGCCGTGTGGCTCAGCCGTGGCACGTGATTATAATTCTGAGCAAATACGCTTGCTGCTCCCTCACAAGGAAACCGAACTCCGAAAAGATTTCCCCCTTTTGTGTAAATGGGCGCAGCCGCTGGCTCCCGCCCGAATGAGTCTAATGGGGGCCGTCCCCAGGCCCGGCTTTCGAAAGAGGTAGTAACAGAGCCAGGAGCCAGGAACAAAAACTCCTTCTCGGGCGTGGGGTGACTCGGAAGGAGGCCGGTGGCCAAGGGCCACGTACCTGCTGTCGCCCGGAGACACGAGGCAGGGTCGGCGAACCCCGCCGGACCACCAGCGCGGGCGGGGCTGGGTGCCACGGGCCTCGCCTCCCGGGTCACCGGACCTGGAAGTGCTCACAGTCAAACACAGGAACCTCAGGGGCTCACCTTTGTGACCCATATTCTAGCAGACGGAATAACAGTCCCCAAAGAGACCGGGTCTCCGTCCCTGGAACCTGTTCTGTGACCGTGTAAGGAAAAAAGCCCTTTGCAGATGTGACTAAAGTCAGGGCCTCGGCAGGGGGTGGTCCCGGGGTTGCCCACGTGGGCACTGAAGCCAACCCCGCGTGTCCTCACCAGAGAGGAGCGGACAGGAGGCGGCCAGAGTGACGCCCCCGCAGCCTCAGGCTCCGGCACCGGCTCCCGAGATGGGGCTTCAGCCTCCAGGGCTGTGAGAGAAGGAATCTCACCATTTTAAAGCTCCCCGTGGGCGGTCATTGGTCACAGCGGCCCCGGGAGGCTCAGCCAGGGACCATACCTGCTTTCGCTGTGCCCCTCCCCGTAGGCCCTGAAGCGGGCCTCGGGGGTCCGCCCCCCACCTGTCTGCTCAGCTGGAGTGCTGCACCCAGCTCTCCAAAACACACCCCCTCCCGTCCTCACCGAGTCACTCCGTGTCCCATCCTCCGCCGAGAGGGATTGGCCTCCAAGGTCCAAGTGGAGGGTTTTCTTACTGTTCCTCATACAGATCTGCACAACCAGGAACGAAGGCAAATTCCACGCTCTTTTTTATCCGATTAAGGTTTAACTCCTGTGTAGTCCTACTGCCACCCCCAGAGCTCCGAGGGAAGCCCCCTGCCATCCCGGCCAGGCCCACCGCGGCCAGGAGGAGCCGAGCAGCGCCAGCCTCCCGCCGACCGACCGAGGCCTCCCCCCACCCCCGGAACCCTTAGCCCACGGGGACCCCGGCGAGCGGCCCCCACTCTGGCTCTGTCCTCCAGACGGCAACCCCAGCCAGGAGCCGCCATGCACAGTTCATTCAACGTGAGTCGTGTGCTTTTGCTCAGAAAATGAAATGTTTAGATCAAAAACTGGGAAAATGCTTCCCATTGAAGGGAAGGCAGAGCAAAGATTTTTACAGAACACAGCCCCCCCCGTGACACGCCCACCCTGTCGCCGACCCCGCGTGTCCAGAGACCACGGAACCGGCTGCGGTCACAGCTGCACCAGCCCCCGCCTTCCAGCCCCCACTGGAAAGTGTGCAGACCAGATGGCCTTGCCCGAGTCCCCTGAGGCCGGCGGCCCCGCACCCCCACGGCGAAGGTGCGCCCACAGCGAAGGTGCGCGGGTCTCTGCTCGCTGGTGTCCTCAGGAGACACGCGAGGTCCCGTTCCTCCACGGCTCGCAGCGCACTCACACGCCCCGTTTAACGCCCGGCGGCCTGCGAGCTCGGTCTCGGTCACCATCTCCGTGGATCAGCGAGACAGCCAGAGGCTAGAGAAGGAAAGAGATTTGCCCGGTGTTCACTCAAAACCAGGCAGCTGGGGTCTGGGCGGACCGGCGGCCGTCACGGGGGACATGGGCGCTGCCCGCGTCCAGGGAGAGTCACTGTGCTGTCAGTCCTTCCACAGAGGCACAGACAGACACACGGAACACAGCGTGTCTTGGAGACTGGTCATGCCTGGTGACGTGTTAGAGAGGATATCTCTGGTGGCCGACCTCCTCTCTCTGGTCTCTGGGCCTGGTGTCGATTACCCAGCAGCTTGCACGCTCAGCTGGAAGTGAAACCACCTGGTTGGGGGGAGCAGACCGCTCAGGTGCCCAGTGGGCTCCAGGCAAAAGGGCTCATAATTATTAACCCCCCAAAATGCCCGTAGGAAGCCTGGCAGCCCACCCTGGCTTCGGCGTCTGTTACGAAAAGCTCGCTGGCTTCGCTGTTCCTGCTGAGCTTCTCGGGATCGTTTGTTTGCCTGCTTGGATCTATGTCATCCAAGACTTTTAAAAATTATCTGTTGACTTGAAGTAAAGGTTGGTTGACATTTTTCCATCCAACTTCAAACACCACCTCAGGTTCTAAAGGACAGCATCCTAGTGAAGCGGCTCAGCCTGGTGGGGAACCGGTGAGCAGAAGCCCCGGCGGGCTGCCCCGGGGCGAGGAGCATCAGCCACAGGGCCAGGGCGTCCACGCTCCCCTGCGGCTCTGGGGTCACATCTCCGCCCTGCTGTTTCCGCTGAGAACGGGGTGAGCGAGCTGTCCAAACATCCGGTGCCTCCGTGTCCTTACCTGCAAAGTGGGCGTGGCCAGCCTCTCCTCGCCTCATCGTGAGAATACAAACCCCTCTTAGAGGCACGGGGACATGGGTGAAGGAGGAAAGGGGGTGGAGAGGTACGAATCTCCAGTTGTGAAAACAGTCAGGCGCAGGATGTGAGGCCCAGCACAGGGGATGTAGTCGGCAACATTGTAACAACTTCGTAGGCTGACAGATGGTCACTGCACTTACAGTTTGTGGTCACTTGTGATACATACAAATATCGGATCGCAATGCTGTACATCTGAAACTAACATAACATTGTATGTCAACTGTAATTCAATACAACATTCACCCTCTTGGTCTCCCAAGGACAAAAAAAAATTTTTTAAGCAGTTTCGTGATAAAAACACACTTTCATTTTTCCCCTTGTCATTTCCAGGTCAGAGCTTAACAAACTGCAGCCCGTAAACCAAAGCCACCTGGTACCTCTCTTTGTATAAATGGCGTTTACCCTTCAAATAGTTGAAAGCAAAAAAAAAAAAATCAAAAGTAGAGACTCTTTCAGCACACGGAAGTCCTGTGGGACGTGAGTTTGACGGCCGTTCAGTAAAGGGTGGCCGGCACCCAGCGCGTCACCGAGCGTCCATGGCCACTTGGCGCCACGAGGCAGGCCTGCACCGTGAGGAGGGACACCTGCCTAACAGCCCGCACCACCGGGAGCGCTCACATCTGGCCCGGTTCCCGTGGCGGTCGGCCGGTGCATGTCCTCTAAAATTCAGAGCTATTCAGGGACCTGGGGGACATGCAGGTCACTTCTGAAAGAAAAAAAACATATTCAAGAAAAATCACAAGATAAACACTGAACGGCTTAGTATTATTCCTGCTGCAGAGTTCGAGGAAGGGTCGACAGGACCGGGCTGCATTTTAATTATAAACGGAACGTCCTGTATTCTGCGAGATCCGATTGTTCACAGCCATCGAGAACGACCTGATTCACATCCCAGATGCTCAGTTTTTTATCCTAACAATTTCATACGACAGCTGAAAATGTCCAGGACGCGGCTCTGATCACCACCAGCTGCGAAGCTGGTGCTTCTCAATGTCACGTGTCTGAGTTGCTGCATCCTCCTCTTCGAGCGACATCCTGAATCTGCAAAAGTGAGGAGTGAGCGGGACGTGAGTTTTTCCGGCCAACCCCCCTTCCCCGGAATTTGTCTCATCTCCTTGGGAAGAACTTGTTTTTTCCTTCTCGGTAACCATGATCAGAGGCTGGGTCTTCTGAGGTATCTTCTCACGCTTTATTTCTACAATATTCGTACTTAGAATTTCCCATCATCACGTCTTCTCACCCGGAGTTCCTACCAGGGCCTTCCACGGTCCTCGCCCACCACCGAGTCTTCCCTTACACCCCCTGAGGCAGAGCTGAAGGGCGGTCAAGTAGCAAGCTCTGTCCACCTACATAGTTTTTACTTGCAAATTCTAAGTGTCTTCTTCTTCCATGATTTTAACGGACTCACTCTTTCCCCTGCAACGGTTTTTCTTTCACGTCCATGCAGGGGCAGCTGTGGCAGGAAGAGCTGGGACCCGGGCTCGTTTGCAGGTGGGGGGAGGCAGCCCTGAGCCCCCGGGTGCCCCACGCCCCACCCACAGCTCCTGACGCCCCACCCACCGCTCCTGACGCCCCGCCCCCAGGTCAGGTGTGAAGGATGTCAGAAGACTTGAGGCGATGCAGAGAAACCACTTCCCCGGCCCCCACGCCAGCTGCAGCTGGTATTTCAAGCTGATTCCGCTTGTGGGATTCTTAGGACAACATCTCCACGCTGGTGACCCTTCACCAGCGCTTCTGTGGCAACAGTCCGTCATCTTCCTGACGGTGGGGTAGGGACCCTGCTCCAGTCCTGGCATCTCGGACACACCCCCAACCCCCGCCTGTTCATGTCTTCTTGCCCCTCACAGAAGCCCCCGGGCAGGACCTAAAACAGCCCCACGATGGGGCTCTGACCTGCGGCCTTCCTCTGGGGTCCAGGGGACAGGACTTGGGACCCACCCTCAGAGGGGACCGTCACCTCCCCAGCACTGGCTGTGCCCCGCTGACGCCGGCCAGGCCAGCCTCCCTGGCCTGCGGACTTTTTTCCTGAAAGTGTATGACACAAATACAGAGTTGGAAGCTCAAATGCTCTCTTGTCTTTGGAAAGAAGAACCCCCTTATGCGAGGGGGTGGGGAGAGTGCTCAGGAGAGGGGTGAAACCCGGGGAGGAGAGCGGGCAATGCAAAGCCCGGCTTTTCCCCAATCAATCCCATCTCTGGGCTCCCGGCCCTTCTCTCCTTCTCATATAAAGTCCTCCGCACGGAACGTACACGACAGGAGAGCCCACTCACGCGTGTTCTCAAACCGAGCCACCGGAACCCCCGGCCTTCCCTGCGGCTCGCGCGCGCGGCAGTGGCGGGACCTGAATCTCGGTCTCCTCTGGGGGCCTGGCCCGGTCTCGCTTTGGCGCCCCCCACGCAGGAAGCCGCTGGCAGACGCGCCCCGGCTGTCGACCTTGTAAACTGCATGCAAGCGCACACGCCCTGCTGTGGGCCTGGTAGCAGAGCCGGCGACCCAGACCGGGTGGAGACGCAGCGATGACGCGGCAGCTTGAAGCCGGCCCACCACTGTGTCACCTCTTTGCATGGGCCCCCCCCCCCCCAAGCCCCACCCCACTGGAAACTTCCCAGAAGACTGACAGGCCCTTGACAAACAGACATCTGCCTTCCCCTACGGGTGGCCGACATCGCCCAAGGGCAACCTCAGATCTGAGGGAAAGGACCATGAAGACCTTTTTTAAACGAAGACGAGAATGAGGGACACCGCTCAGCAGCGCCAGACACCGGAGGAGCCTGCGGGAGCGAGGCAGCCGGCTGACACGAGGGGCCAGGTCGTGCTGGGAAGTCACTCTGCATCCCGGGGCCACCACCTGAGCGTCTCCGGACTCAGGGGAGTGAGGAGGAGACCCCTAAACCGCCGGGTCCCCATCAGCCCCGAGACACCGAGACCCCCCTTGGCAGACTTCCTCTGAGCGCCGCTCTGACCGGCTGCATCCAGGGGGGCAGAGGGAACGTCCCCTCGCGGCCCCCCAACAGGAACAGGGGTCAGGCCTGTCCGTGTGCGGCCCGGAGCCAAGAATGAGCCCGTCGGCACTTGGTTGGGAAGAACCGTGCGTACACGTGTGTTGCGTGGCATGTGGGGATTCCATGACACTCAGTTTCCGTTTCGGGATGCACCGGTCCACGGGAGCCCAGCCACCCTCCTGTGGGCTCATTTCGCCCCTCCTCTGGGCCACCGCCCCAGGGTCCGAGTCCAGGTCAGGAAGGGCTTTGGCCTGGCCCTCAGGCCCTGGCTGCAGGGCCTGGCGGAGAAATGTCTGGAAACAGACCCGGTCATGAGAACCAGCGTCCGCTGGCCGGAAGCTTTCCCCCAGATCGGGGTGATCTTCGGACGTGAGACTAATGTCCTTTCTGGACGCGTGTCCCTGTCTCAGGGACCTGCGAGGTGAACGCAGCTGGCATTATCACACACGTGGGAAAATAAACCACAACGCGTAACGAGATGCGGTCCCAAACCTGGCCTCCAAAAGCGGCCCGCGGCCTGGGGTCCCGGTGCGCCTTCCCTGCACTGCACCCCAGTCCCCAGGATCAGGGCGCCGGCGACACGCGGGCAGCAGTTGGCCGGGTGATGAGTGGACTCCAGAGGAGACCACGTTCGTTCGCTCACCCCCGCGGGGTCCCAGGAGCTGGGCGGCCCGCCCCAGAAGCCACGCGGACCCAGGCGGTCCTTCTACGGCCGGGTGAGGCGCCCCGTGATAGACATTAATGTCTCATCAATGATACCTGAACACCATCCAAAGCACCGGGCAGAGGCAGACGCCCTGTGAGCGCCGGTCCTGAGCAACAAGGGCGCCTTGCTGCTGAGCACGTTCCAGAAGCCGTGCCCGGGAAAGGTGGGAACCCACAGAGCTCCCGAGATGACTTCTGAGAGCCCGACGGTGATGCGACCATCCCGAACCAACACCTCTCCTCTGTGGCTGGCAGGAGCGGGAGGGTGGGACTGAGAAACATTTAAACGATGCCGAAGTCTCAGCCACCCCCACCCCCACAATTCCGGGCACAAGGAGACCCGAGAAGGCGTTCCGGGGGTGGGTGTTGCCTGCTGACGCAGCTTCCAAAGGAATGTGGTTCCGGCATCACCTGCTTTTGGGGATGAAATACTTTACTCCAAGTAATTGTGGCAGTTGGCAGGGACCTGGATTTTATATATATATATAAAATTTATTCACAAGTTTCCGTTGTAGCCTTTATCCAAATCCAGCAGCCCTCACCCGTTTTATATAAAACTCAGCGCTGCGCTATGTAAATAAGCCCACACGCAAAAACAGCGCAGGACCGGGTCGCACACGGACCCTAAGCCCCTGTAGTGAACACACTCCCCCAGCCCGAACCGGTTCGATCCGTTTCCTAGGGCGGCCGTCACAAACGGCCCCACATAGGGGGCATCGACACCCCAAATGCGCCCCCTCGCAGTTCCAAAGGCCAGAGAAGCCTCAGGAGATCGGATGAGTTTCCAAACTATGCTCGCGCTCCCTGCTGACCACAGGACGCGCCTGCCCAGACGGAAGGACAGTGGGTCGTCGGGGTGGTGACAGCACACGTAACGGACAGGGGGCTAGGCGGCCATCCGGCTGTGCCGCCACCCGAGCAGGAGGACAGGTGGAAGTCAGGCCCCTTGCCTGCCAGGGGAGCGGAGATTGGGGAGACTCAGAACAGCTCCTGAGGGTCCCAACGGGGGTTCCCCGATTCACTCGGTTCCGAGGGACCATCGGTTACGAGGCAGAACCAAAGGACTGGGGGAAGTGAACGAATTTCAAAGCTTTGAACATCTGCTTCAACAGGAAGGTGCTGCCCGGCTTCAGAAATACCAAAATGTGAGGGGGGGGTGGTGAGGGGAACAGAACCACGATGCGGCCCCTGGCCTCGGGAAAAGCCTCGAAAAGTCCTTCAGCAGCGGCCGAGCTCAGTCGGGCGGCCCGCACCCCAATCAGAGAGGGTCCGGGCGGTTTTGAACACGCGGCTCCGTGCTCCCTCCGTGCGAGTCAGTTGTGATTTGCCTCTGATGTAAATAAGGGAAAGAAAAATTTGCATACTAAAAAGTGAAACCCTAACGAAGACAAATCACTGTCTTCAGAAGAATGACCTACTGTAAGTTCTGCCCTTACTTGGCTGAGAGAACAATAAAACGTCAGGAGAAATAAAACAGGGGGGGAAAGAATTTCCTGTCGCAATTGTTCCAGCTTCGTGCGCGGCGGCCATAAATCTCTGTAGACGCGTTCATCTTTTCAAACGCGTTCTGCGCACAGACTGAAAGTTTCTCGGGCTTAAAACCAGCCCCTGCAGGAATCGGAAGCGAGGAGCCGCCCACGCCCCATGGAGGGTCCGAGCGGGGGGCCCAACGGCTCTCGTCCCGGACGCTGGTCGCGGCCGGCGAGGCGGGACGCCCAGAGCTGGGTTGCACAGCCCTGGGCGGCGACGTCCTCGGGTCCCACACTCCGCTCGGACTTTCTGTTTTTCCTCACTTGTGACGTGATGCGAATCATCCCCGTATGTTGATGTTCGGATGGAAGGAGATACTGTATCCAAAGCCCTTTACACAGTATCAGGCACTCGGTGGATTTTTAATCTCACCTGCCCTCCCAGCCCCTTGAAAGGATCCTAGAGTTTCAGGGTGAAGGGTGAAGAGAGTTTCGTTGTTCTCGGTGAAGCGGGTTTTTGAGGGCGACGTCCCTGGGGGAAGAACTTTTTTTGTTTCACAAATGGAGCCCCACTTACGCGGGGCACCACACAAGGTGAAAAACGAAGGTGGGGAGACTACGGCAAGTTCAGGTTCACGAGGGCTGAGCCGTCGAGGGGCACGCAGACGGGCAGAGAAAACCCTGGCCCTCGCGGTGACTGGGAAAGGCGGGGCCGGGGCCAGGGGACTGAGCGCGGGGGCCCTCGGAGCAGCGGTGCCACCGGGGAGCCCAGGGGTGGGGGCTCCGCAGAGCTCGGTGGACTGCGCACGGGCAGGGGGGTGCCAGGGGGCGGGGCGTCCGTGAGAGTCGGCACCGTGTTGATCGCAGGGAGGGAAGCGGTTCTCATCGGACCGGCCCTGAGGGACCCAGGGTGCAGACCGGGGGGCCGTGCACAGGTCTGCTGGGGAGTCCAGGGGCCCGGCAGGGGCGGGGCCTCCCGGTTTGTGCACCGGGGCCGCCTTGCAGGTCTTGGAATCCACGTCCCGCCCTGCTGGCCTTCCTCTCTTGCCTCTGGGTTCCACTTCCCAAAGGTCCTGCACCTGTTCTCCCCCCGCCCACCCCACCTGTCCCCGCACCTGTGCCCAGGCCCCCCGGCTCTCAGAGTCTGGACGCCTCTTCCCAGGGCCCCCTGACCCTGGAAGCTCCTCTGGAGCTTAGGGAAGCAGTTTCCTTCACGGGGTGTCCTCGGGGCTGAGGCTGGACCCGTGGCTTAGCTTTGGGGACTGGATGGCACTGTTCCAGAGTCACAGCGACTCCTCATGCCATCGCAGAAGAGGGTCTAGGGTCAAGGTCAAGGCCCAATGTAGGAGGGACGTGGGCACTGGGAGGCCAGGGCCGCGGTGCGCAGCCCCTGACCACCGTGGAGGAGGCCAGCCAGTGTGACCGCACCAAGCGGTGCAGCCGTCGGTTAGGAAAAGACAGGAATCGCTGAAGTTAAGCTGCCAAAGAGGACGCTGGGAAGAGCCTTGGAGCCCGCGGGAGGCCCTGACCGACCCCCAGTCCAGCCCCAGGTTCAGGCGCCGATTTTGCTCCGCCTGCTCTGATTTTTCGTGCTGCAGACTCGTCCTGGGCTCAGCGACAAGCCAGCTCAGCGGCCGGTGCCCCTTCCCACCCGATGAGAACATCAGGTGAACACCTCCGATGCAGACGGATGGAGAGTCTGGACGGGGCAGGCGGCCCCTTGTGACTTGGCTGCCCTTCACCGTCCCAGGGCCCCTGCAAAGCCCGAGAACGTCTTGCCTCTGCGCCCGCCTGGTGGTTCTGCATCTGCCACGCACCGTGCCTGCCACCGGCCCCCTCGGCTTGCTGGCAGAGGCTGCGTCGGCCGGTGGCGAGGGCTCAGCGCCCCGCCCAGCTGCACCCGGCGGGCCTCAGCCCCAGGCTGCAGAGGACAGCAGGGTAGAACCGGGCACCGCCGGCAGGGCGTCCGGTGGGGACAGGCACGAGGGGTTGCGTGGGCAGGGCCCTTGCTGGGGGACTTCTGCTCCGTGACCGTCCCCAAGCTGTTGCTGCCTTGGAACTCATTTGGCAAGCGCTCCAAGAGGACATGACTTTGGGACAAGCTCCTGCCGGAGGCTGGGCCAGCAGCGCGGCCTGGATGCTCCCGAGACAGGGGGGATATTTCCAAGTCTGAGGCCTCCCATGAAAACAGTTTGAGATGAATTAAAAACGATTTCATTTAAATACGGGGGTGTTCGCAGGGCAAAACGCATCTCCTCCGACCGCATGGATTGGAACGGCTGGGTTCAGAGCAACCGCAGCCCCGCAGCCCCCTCGCCGGCGCCCAGCGCAGGGCCTGCCTCCGGCTCTCTGCGGGGACAGAGACTGCAGGTCCCGCCCCGGCAGCCCCACCTGCCGCGGCACGCACCGACCTGCGTGCACGGTGCGACCAGGGGTCCCAGCCACCCAGACACGCGGCATGCGTGACGTCTCCCAAGGGTGAGATTGAAAGTTTCTCCTTGTAGGAGTCTGCAAGTGATCCTGGGGGAGCCTCTTCTGAACTGACTCAGGTGCCCTTTGGGTCTCAGAAGAAGCGTGAAGAAGCGCACGTCCCGGGGTGAGTGTGCCCCCCCACCCTCTGCCCTTCCTGTTCTCCCCAGTGCGGGGGGTGGGAGCCCAGACCGTGTGGCCCTGACGATGACGCACTCGTCACTCATTTCTCCCCCAAAGCCGCGTGGGACGTGTCCCCACCCCTCGTGCCCAATAGAGTCGGTGAAGCGCGGCGCAGGGAGCTGCAGCGCTCGCCCAGACAACCACGCAGCCTGTCCAGCCAGCGCGGAGCCCCGCTTCCCGCCCGCACCGCCTGCGGATGGGCAGCCCTGCTCTGCCCGCTGTGCTCCCTTCAACAGGCCACGTGGGTGAAAAGCCACGTTTTCAACAGGGTTGGGAATATTTTTGCTATTTTGCTCGTTCAGGGGATGTTCGGAGCGTCTGTGAGCAAACGTGATAACCTCCCGATGCTCCTGGTGCAAAGGGCCTTGGAGAAAACCCGACTCAAGGCTCCCGTGTGTCCGCAGGGGCTGCGGCGCAGAGTGCGGAAGCCGCCTCCATGAACGCTGGCAAGTGGGACTTTTCCTCCCAGTCGCCGTCAGGGGGTCCCAGGAAACGGACCCCAAATATCACCACCAACCTTGGGATGACCTTAAGCGATTCTTAGTTTTAAAATGAAAGGCTTCAAACACGCGTGTTCTTGGATGTCTTTGCCTCCTAACCTCCGGGAGTCTCGACAGAGCCCGGTGCTGGGGTTAAATTGTTTTGCAGACACAGGGAACCAGAGGAGGGTGAGAACGGTCCCCGGCTCACCACTCAGAGGGCCAGGGAGGCTTCTGGAGGAGCGGGGACGCAGCTCTCCGTATTCCTGCTGCCCAGGGGCCTGCTGCCCAGGGGCCGGTCTGAGAGGCACAAAGGACGAAAGCAGACTGTCCCAACCTCTGTCTCACATCCCGGAGAGTTAAAGCGGGACCAGGAGAGAGGCCCGCCGCAGGGCAGCCGAGCGGGTCACTGTCCTCAGTCACGCCCAGGGGACTGGAGCTCACGGGGGAGCCAGACCTTGTGGGGAGGAACGAGCCTGGCCGGCCACAGGCGGCCGTGGCGAAGAAGCCTGAGCGCCCGTTGTCTGTTCTCCCGTGATGGTGAAAAATGAACACTTGGGTGACATCTGCTGCACTGACGCTTCCTTGGAAAGGTTTTTGCGACTGTGAAGGAGAGGCTGCCGCGTCCGGCGTCTGGGACAAGGCGGGCAGAGAGAGCACCGCAGCAGGAGGGGAGGAGTGACCGTCGGCGGGCGCATCTGCCGGCTGCAGGGCCGGGCGGGGCCACCAGGGGGCTCCAGCGCCCCGACATTCCCGAGGCCCCGACGTTCCACCAGGCGGCCCTCGGCCGACGACGGGCTGGACCCCGACGCGGAGCCACCAGCCTCCCCGAGCTCAGCGAGGCCCTTGCTGACGTCCAGGTCCCAGTGGGAGCAGGAGGTGGCAGAGCAGGAACCACGTGGGAAGCGATGACTGCGACCTCGGCCTGACGGACGTTTTAAGGTGGGAAGGTGCTTGTGGGGGGCCGTGGGGGGCCGGGCGGGGGTTGGAGCCGCAGCCCGCCTGCCCCCACCGACTGCCGAGAGCACGTCCCCCGCGGTGACAACCAGTCGGTCTGCAATATTGCCAAATGTCCCCGGGGGGGGGGGCCAGTCGCCCCCAGCTGAGGGCCACCGAGGGAGCAATTAGAGAGCCATCCACCTGCGAGGTGAGGCACACGCACACACAGACACACTCACACACAGAGAGACACACTCACACACACTCACACACAGACTCACTCACACAGACACATGCTCTCACACACAGAGACACAAACACACACACATACACAGACACACAGACACACTCACACACACAGACACAAACACACTCATACACAGACACACAAAGACACACTCACACACACAGACTCACACTCACACACAGACACTCATACACAGACACACACAGAAACACACACACAGACACACTCACACAGATACACGCAGACTCATACACACACTCATACACAGACACACAAACATAGACACACTCACAAACGCAGATTCACATTCATACACGCTTGCACACACAGTCAAAACCCTTCAACATGTTATTCCTTCAACATGTTAATCAGGCTAAAAACAGTTGGGGACCCTCTGAGACTCCGAACTTTCTCACTGATGATTTTGACAAGCACTTTATCAACTGCTCTCCACCCCCCACCACTTTTCCAGATTCCAGTCTCCGGAGACCCACCGCCTCCCTCCCAGGGCCGTCAGCCCTCCCCGCCCCCCCCTCCCCCCCACGCCAGCTGAGGTCTAGCCTTCTTGCTCCTTCCGCATGCTTGTCACAGTGCCATCAGCCTGATTCAGCAGCCATTGCAAGTGGACGGCTGGAGAAACGCTCGTTGGTGACAACCGGAGGGCAACCCACACCGCTGCACACGCCTGACAGCCCCGGGGTGGGCCCCCACCAGGGAGCCGGGATGTCCACTCCGTCCCACCGCAGGACAGACGGAGCCCACGTGACCCGACAGCCTGTCAGCTGGCCCCGCCCCGCCCAGAGAATCATGTCACCGAGCCTCAGCCCCGGCAGGCAAGGCGCCCGGAGGTGAGGGCGCAGTGGGGACCTCGTGTTAACAAAGGGTTACGGGTTGAGTTATGCGCCCCACACGTGGTAGGCTAAGGTTCCCACCCTCGGACCTCAGAAAGCGACCTGATGTGGGAGTGAGGTCACTGGGATGGGAT
Organism: Anoura caudifer; assembly: GCA_004027475.1. Lineage (NCBI taxonomy): Eukaryota > Metazoa > Chordata > Mammalia > Chiroptera > Phyllostomidae > Anoura > Anoura caudifer. The sequence continues at coordinate 76,704 of PVKU01005405.1, read as the reverse complement.
TGTTTCCGACAAGTCCCAGGGAAGAGGGGTGGCCCAACCCAGATGGCCGGGGTCCTTACAAAGACCGGAAAGCGGGGTACAGACACACGCCGGGAGAGCCCCCTGGAGATGAGGGCAGAGATCGGGGGGTTGCTCCCACAAGCCCAGGAGCCGAGACCGCCAGCCCCGCCGGGAGCTGGGAGCGGGGCCTGGGGCAGAGGCCCCCAGCCTCCGGGGACGGCCCCCCTCTAGTTCACCCCTGTCCTGCCCCGAGGACGGGGGCAGAATGACCGTCTCCCGGCCTGGCGTGGCCGCAATGATGACCCTCCCTGGGCCTGAGCAAAGGGCAGGCATCACCCTGGAAACGTCCAGCATCACCCGCCCGCACGGCCCACACATCTGCACCCTGGCGCCTCAGGGCGCAGTCGCTCCCCAGGGGCCTTGCCCGTCTCTGCCAAGGCGGTCTGCGCAGCTGAGCCCCGAGGGCCAGGTTTCCTCTCCCGCCACGTGCATCCTGCGTCCTGAGTCACCCGCGCAGGCCCTCGGAGCAGCAGAGCCCACGCAGCTCTGTGTAAGGAAGACGGGCGGTCACTGGGCGGGGGGCCGGCTGAGCGGTGAACACCCCGTCAAGCGATGGGAAGAGCTGACAGGTCCGACCCACGCGCGCGGACAGGCAGTAGGAGGGGCGACTGTGCCCTTTCTCCGCCCGGCTCCCTGCGGACCCACTGCGCTGGGAGGGCGCCCGCTCCGAGGGCGCCCTGACTCACAGCTGCTCTCCCCTGGACAGGCCCTCACAGACACGCCCGGGAACGCTGAGCCCTCTGGGCGCCGGCGGCTTCCGGCACACACCGTGAGCCCCCACTCACGCCAGCAGAGCGCACTTCCCGTTCCTACGTTCCCTAGTGCGGGCTCCGCCGGGTCGCGTGAAACGCGCTGGAAAACGCACTTTCCTTTTCAGGCCGCCAGGCACCCAAGTCTGCTGCACAAGGGGCTGCCGGCGCCCTGGATGCCGGCCTGGCTCCTCGGAAGGGAAAGGATGTGGGAGGCCGCGCCTTCTCCAAAAGGGTCCCCCACCCCCCCACCCCCACCCCCCACAGGCCTGTAACTTCCGAATGAGTAATACGGACGACAGCAACCACCCCTCTCCCACGTCTGAGCTCCGGGGAGCGCCTGTCCATCAGCCAGGTTACGAAGCGCGTCCCCGCGGCAGCGACGTTAGAATTTAATCCCTGGTGTCACCGGATGGCCATCCTCGAACAAGTGGCCGAGTCCGAGGCCCGGGAACAAGGGTTAAAGGAACTCGAGGAGAAAACAAATTGCGCAAACCTTCGTGGCCCTCGTCCCATTTCCGCGCGCGCGGACAGGATGGCTCTGCGTCGGGTGCAGCGGGGCGTCGGGCCGGGACTGGCCCGGTCTCCGCATTTCTCCGGGGACTGTAGCACAGGACGCCCCTGACTGAGGCCCGGACCTCCAGGAAGGGCGTTCACAGCGAGACCGGAAGACCCGCCCCAGGACTGCTGGGCCCCCCTGCTGACTCTGGGAAGGGAAGGGGTGCAGGGGGCAGTTCAGAAGGCGCTGCTGCCCTGTGCTCCCCCCGCGCCCCCATCGGGAGGAGAGGACGAGGCTCTTCCTTCTGCATCCGGGCTGCCGAGGGGCATCCGTGTGCTCCCCGGGGCTGCAAGACCTGTTTTCTGTGTCAAGTGACGAGGACCTGTGCCTCCCCACCTTGGAAAACTCAAGACCGAGCTGCGACATTTCAGCTTCCAGCTCTGATAGCTTCGATCCCACCGACTGCCCGTCATAAGGAGCAAAGCAGACTGTTGTGGAAGGCGGCCACCGGAGACCGTGAGAGAGGCTGATCCAGGCGGCCAGCACTCGAGGGGTCAGGGTCTGCAGGGAGCGGCAAGGCGCGGGGGTGACCCTAACGTCTCGGCCACACTCTCTTCCAGCTTCTCAGCTGCACGGAGAAGGGCCAAGTGTAAACAGGGAGCCCGGGGCCCCCAAAGCTGAGCAGGGCCTTGCCGGTGCTGGGAAGACCCCTGAGAGGGTCCACCCTGGAGCTGAGGGCGACCAGAATCCCACCAGACCCTCCAAAGGCTGGGTCCAGACGGCCTGTTCCCAAGGCACCTGCGACCCATAGGGAAGGCAGACCCCCCTGGAGGGAGGTGACAGCCTCCAGGGCCTCTGTGACTTCTCGTGTGTGACATCTGGCACCTCATCAGAAGACTCCAGGCGTGCGGAGAAACAGCGCCCAGTGACTGTGGAGAGAGAGAAAGGGAAAGAAAATAAACAGCAGAAACACACCCACAGCTCATTACGTTTTTAAAACAAGTGTGACTGATACACTGGAAACCACAGATGGCGAGATGCAGAATTTCATCGGAGAACTGAAATGCGTGAGAAAGACACGATAGAAATTTTCGAGACCAAAAAAAAAAAAAGCACTAGCTGAAAATGTATCACTACAGAAATAGGGTTAGCACCAGATTAGCCGAATCGAAGAAAGGATTCCTTTCTAAAGGGCCGGAAACATTGACGAAAATTCCGAAGGACAGCCGAACAAAGCCACGGCTTCGAACGCAATGGCCCGCCTTTCCCCGCGGCGGCCCTGAACTTGCTCTCTCTCTCCGGGTCTGTCTTCCCTTTGCATCGTGCTCAGCTTTCCTTGGGGTCTGCTTTTCACGGGGGAGCTCCAGGGGGTGCCCTCTCTCAGCTCAGAGGCGAGATGGAGCCACCACCGGGGAACGGGGAACGGCACCGTGAGTCTGAGGCGTTAGGCGCGGCCTGGAATAGCTCCGGGCCGGCACCTGCCCCCGGTCGCGCCCTGTCTCCCGGGCGCCGACAGGTTGAATACGTGGTACGGCCGTGGAGCCCAGCAGGACCAGCTTTGTCTGGGAGCAGAGAGTTTCTTGCTTCTGCGATGGCGTGAATTGGTGCTGTCAGATTACGTATTTTGTTCCCAAGGATTTTTTTTTTTTTAATTTCTACGGAATTCATTGGGGTGACCTTGGTTAATAAAGTTATAAAAATCTGCCCTGGCTGGTGTAGCTCAGTGGATTGAGTGCGGGCCTGGGAACCAAAGGATCGCGGTTCGATTCCCACTCAGGGCACATGCCTGGGTTGCTGGCCAGTTCCCAGCAGGGGACCCACAAGAGGCAACCACACATTGATGTTTCTCTCCCTCTCTCCTTCCCTTCCCCTCTAAAGATAAATAAACAAAATCTTTAAAAAAAAACGTTATAAAAATTTCAGGCATACGGTTCTACAACACATCATCTGTACATGGTCCTGTGTGTTCACCAGCCCAAGTCCAGGCTCCTTCCACCACCATCCACACCCCCTCCCCCTCCTCCATCTCCCCGCCCCCTCCCCCGGCTCATCACCACGCTGCAGTCCTTGCTGATACGGTTTTCCTCCGCTTACTCCCCTCGCCTTTCCCCCCAGCTCCCCCACCCCCTCCCTTCTGAAGCCGTCCGTCTGCTCTCTGCCTCCATAAGGCTATCACTGTTTTGTTAGTTCGGTCTGTTCAGTAGGTTCCACGCAGGAGTGAGGTCCCATGGTACTTGTCTCTCTCCGACTGGCTTGTTTCACTGACCACAGTGCCCCCAGGGTCCACCCACGCTGTCGCGGAGGGGAAGACCTCCTCCTTCTTTACGGCCGAGGAGCGTTCCGTTGTGCGAATGCACCACAGCTCTCTCACCCGCTCGTCTGCTGGTGGCCCCTGGGCTGCTCCAGATCTTCCCCACTTGAATAACGCTGCACAGGACACAGGGGTGCACGTGTGCTTTTGAATCGGTGTTTCGAGATTCTTTGAATATATCCCCAGAAGTGGAATCACTGGGTCATAAGGCGGCTTTTAATTTTTTGAGGAAGCTCCGTAAAGGTTCCCACGGCGGCCGCCCCGGTCTGCGCTCCCACCCACGGTGCACGAGGGTCCCCTTTCCCCATGTCCTCACCAGCACTTGCTGTTTGTTGATTTATTGACAACGGCCGTTCTGACCGGTGCGAGGTGGTGTCTCACTGCGGTTTTAGTTTGCATCTCTCTGATGGTTGGTGACGTTGAGCATCTTTTCATTTGTCTCTGGGCCCCTCCGTGTGTCCTCCTTGGGAAGGTGTCTGTTCAGGTCCTCTGCCCATTTTTTAACTGGGTTGCTTGTGGGTTTTGTTGGTGTTCAGTTGTAGGAGTTCTTTAAAAATTTTGGATATTGGCCCCTTATCACAGAGAGCATCGGCAAATGCGTTCTCCCACTCAGTGGGTTGTCTTTTCATTGTGTTGATGATTTCCTTTGCTGGGCAAACACTTTTTAGTTTGAGGTAGCCTTGTTTATTTTTTTTTTCTTTTGTCTTCCTTGTCGGAAGAGATCTATCAGGAAAAATATTGCTATGAGAAATACCGGGCACTTGGGCTGTTTCCAGCGCCTGGCTACTGTGAACTGTGCTGCTATGAACGTTGGGGTGCACGGGGCCTTCAGAACTGGCGACTTGGGATTCTTAGGGTGTAACCCCAGCAGTGGGATTGGGGGGTCAGAAGGCAGCTCCCTTTTTAGTTTTCCGAGGAAGCTCCCCACAGTTCCCCGCAGCGGGGGCACCAGGCAGCATCATTTGCTGTCTCCACTAGGAGGATTATTTCGCAGGTGTGGAGAAATCGGAAGCCCCGACGGGTTTCGGTGTGGTCAGCCGGCTGGGGCACGCGACCTTCTCAAATAATGAACCGCAGCGAGAGGCCCGTCCGCAGAAGGGCTCCCAGCTTCCTGCCTTTGGTTTAGAAAACGCAGTTTCCAACCCCATGTGCCGAATTCAGACAGCTCCTTGTCCTGCCTGTGGACGGCCCGTTCCCCCGTCCCTGCTGGCTGAGGCCCCCAAAGCACCACTCCTCGGCCTCGGTGCGTCTGCTCCCCGAGAACCGCCCCCTGCCTTCTGTCCTCACTCCTGGGCCCCTGGCAGCTGCCACACAGCCACAGGCCAGGCACGGAGCGGGCTAGAGCTTGGGGCGGGGTGCCCAGCCGGCCGGGAGGAAGTCTTGTGTAACAGGACTGGTGTCAGCAAGGACCCTCTACCGCCCCGTCCCAGACACAGAGGAGCACAGGTCTGCGGAGGCGTGTGGGGGAACCCGAAATGCCCGCTCTCGTCCGTGCCCCGGGACCACCTGGCCTGCAGTCCCCAGACGGTGTGACGCCTTGAGAGCCGCCCGCAGGAAGGGACCCTGTGCATCACGGCGCCATGCGGACCCCTGTTTCCTGTGCCCCATCGTCCCGGCCCGGCAGCCCCTAAAGGGACCGCCCCTCCCAGGGCCGGCGATTCCAGAGACAGGAAAGGACTCACCTGCAAGCCCCTGTCCCATGTCTGTTGCCACCTAGCAGCCCAGAGGACCCCTCTGGCCACTCTGCCCCACCCCACGCACCCCCACCGCACCCCGCCCTCCTTGGTCAGGAGCGGGTGGCACAAGGCAGCCCTGCGTCCATCCGAGCTGAAATCGCTCTCACAGGCCAGCCCCTGGCCTGCTGGCCCTGCCTCGCCGTGTCCCTCCTGCAGGGACCACCCTGAAGCCACCCGTCCCTCCCCCTCTGCCTCTGGCCGACCCGGGGGCTTCCCTGTGGCCCTGTGTGGACAGGCACACCCCCACCCCGGGGACCTGTAAGTCACAAAGCATCTTTCCGTGGCATCGCCTGATGAGTCCCCCACAAAGGACCATGAGACCTGCGTGTGGAAGTTAAAATAAGCAGGAGCCAGGCCGGCAGGGGCGGGAGCAGAGGGAGCCCTTTGTGGGGGGGGGGGGGGGGGAATGCCGTGAGGACAGGAACTGATCTCCAGTCACCGAGCCAGCACCCACAGGGGCTCCCAGGGACCCGGGGACCCGGGACAGGCCGGCAGCCAAGATGAGTGATCTGTGGGGACCGAGACAGACAGCAAACGGCCAAGCAGTTGACGGCCACGAGTAAATCACAAACCCTCCCTTCCCTAACCAAGGTCCCCGGGGGTGAAGGGTCGGCCAGAGGGGACAGAGCTTATGTCACCCACACCAGGAGCAAGTGGGATCCTAGGTGCCATTTGCCAGCCACACCCAAGGGCGGACGAAGCCAAGGGAACAAGCCTCGTTGGGGCGCATCAGCAAAGCCGATGAATATTCCGTTCAGATTCCCCCTAAAACTCCCCTTACCGCCCAGCCTTTAAACCCCCTCAGGAACAAAGGACCCAGCGTTTCCCTGCCCCCTCTCCTTCCCCCACAGGCAGCAGGCGCCCAGGAGACTTGCCCCAGGGAGCAGTGGGCAGGGCAGCCAGCCGAAGGCTCACCCTGACCCTGCCTCCAAGGCCCCTTTTCTGTGACTCCCCCGAGAGCCCAAGCAGCCCGGCCTGGGCTCTCCCGGGGCTTCTGTCCCAAGCCCTTCCCCGTGCAGTGTCCCCAGCTTTAACACACGTCAGACTCCCCTGGGCTCACGCTGTGAGATCTTCCCTGCACGAAGTCAAGCACCCACATACTCCTGCTCCAGGCGGCCCCCTTTCTGGTGACACCCCCGGTGCCTGAGCCGGCCCCCCCGAAACCCGTGTGACGCCATCCCATCTGCAAGCGACCTGGTTTCTGACTTGGAAAATCACCCGCTCAGCCGGAGTCGCCCCAAAGCCAAGAAGAAACGGCCATCTGACCATGCACGTCCGCCCCTCACACCCCACCCCCACTGTTAGCGGTGCCCCCCCAGCTGAGGGCCTGCTCAGGAAGGGGGCCAGGCAGCGGGGCGGGGGGTGAGGGGGGGGTCTGTTCCGGGACAGCACGTCTGCATGTAATGGACGCACAGAGCACCCCCTCGTCCCTCAGGGCCCGTGCAGGGGACGTGTTTGGACCTGGAAGAGGTGCGGGGATTCACCCGGAGGCCGGGGGTGGCGTGAGGAGGGGGACCCGCCGCTCTCTCTTTTTTTCTACTTCGGTTTTCCTCAAGACACTTCTCCAGGAGCCTGCCAGAGGCGACCAGTTCCCCTAGATTTGAAATGCAATCAGCCTGTTTTACATTATTATATTCCTCCTTTTATTTCAAAGAGCAGCTGAAAAGGAAAACCAGCAGCTGTTCTAAGAATCACATAACCCTAATGACCAACGGGAGTCCCTGTTGTGAACGCTCCTGACCACGGTGGGGCGAGCGGCCACCCACGGCGTGGCCGGCGGCGACCGTGCGTTCTCGAACTCAGGGAAGCGCCTGCATGTTCTCGCTCACTTCACCCTCTCCAGTCCCGACAGAGCGACCCCTGGTCTCTGTCGGCTCCCGGTGTGCGGTCCCTGCACAGCCCCAGACGCCGAGCGGCCGCTGTCGCTGCCGAGCGTGTTTGGGACTCCGGCAGCCTGGGTTCTGTTCATCGGCACCGGGAAGCCAAGGCTTCCAAACGCTGGTCGGGGGCCCGGGCCGCGTGTGTTCACACCCACGGACTGTGTGAAGCCACTTCATGGTCCCCTGGGCGACAGCTGACACCAAGCAGCAGTGTCCCCTTGAAAGTGACTTTCCAGAAACCCTCTCCTCCCTGCCCCCTTCAGGGCCGCAGAGCTGCACGGGAGGGGGGGTGGTGAGACACCGACCCCGCCGGCCGGCCGGCAGGGTGGACAGCCTGTTCCTCGGGGTCCCTGCGGGCACCCGCCCACCAGTTACATGTGGTGTGAGTATCTTTTCCCACCCGGCGGCTCACTTCAACAGCAAGCAATTTCAACTTATTTTTCTGAACGATTTGCAAGGTATTCAGCCTGACCCTGTAGGAAGCTGCGGGGCTGCGCGGTGTCCGCCAGCGCCTGGGGCCAGCTGGTGTTTCACCCACCGTGCAGGCGCAGGGGACAGGGTGGCTGGGGGGACACCGCCTCCGAAACCACGACAAGGTTGCAGATCGCGAGGGGGCTCCTCAGCCCACAGCCCCCTCTCTGACCACCTCGCTGCCCTGGGCTGGGGCACAGCGGAGAGGGTGCCAGCAGCACCTCCGGCCCCAGGGAGCCTGGGTCCAGGTCCATGGAACAAACCAGTAGAAATGAGCTAAGTTTGCTCTGCTCCTGAAATTAGTTCGCTGAGACACGGGTGCTGGTCACCAAGCAGTATGTTAAAAGGGAGCCCGAAGGGTGACATTCCAGGTCATTCCACAGGGAGCGACTCCCTGGCGGTGACCGCTGCCAGAGCAGAGTCTGAACGCTACAGAGTCAGCTCTGCGGGGGTCGGGGGCGGGGCGGCGGGGCGGGGAGGCTGATGTCAGGGGGAAAAGGGCCTCAGAGCTCAGAGCAGCTGCGTCAGGGTCAGGGTAACACCAGGCTCTCGGGCTGGAAGGATGGATCCGCTCTGCAGAAGAAGCCAGCAAATTGCATCTTCATAGCACAGTGGGCGCCAGCGGCCGGATCCTCAGCCTCCGCAGCCATAGCCACATCCGTATCCACACCCACAGCCACAGCCACAGCCAAGGCCACGGCCACCGCCCCGGCCCAGGCCTGCGAAGCAGCTGCCGCAGCAGCTCACAGGTTGGGACTGTAGATTTGTTGGGTGTCACGCGCAGCTTCCTGAGCAGGAGCATCGCCAACCCCCCTGGGGGACCCTTGGTGATGGAGGGAAGCCGCACAGACTCACACGGTTCTCACTGCGTGGATTAAATTGCATGAAAAACCCTCATTCATCTCAACTGTGCAAAACTCGGGAGGATTCCTGACCCTCGGGAACCAGGGTGTGCACCGGGGTCCTGCGCAGTTTAGATTCCGCGGGGTGGCCGCGCGGGCCGCAAAACCCCCAGGCTCCGACCCGCACACGTGCAGCTCTGCACTCAGAGAGCACCAGCCGCGCCAGTCCCACCCCCTCGCCCTTCCACTGGGCCCCTTCCCGCCTCCCGGCGCCTCCGCTGCTCCTCCGAGCCTCGCACACACGCTCCGCGCCCCCTGGCGGCCCTGGCCGTGCGTCCCAGGCAGAGCAGCCGGTCCCCACCGCTCAGCTCCACGCTTCGTTTTCCTGCGCGAACCCAGCCGGACGCAGGGGGCGCCACCTGAGCGCCACGCCGATCTGCTTAAAGCAGAGAGAAAACGAGAGCCGCGGGGCAAGTGCCCGCGTCCTGGCACGGGGCGTGACTCGGGATTCCTGCTGTTTACGGAACTTCGGGCGTCTCCCAGCTCTCACCGCAGGAGTGTGTTCCCACTGCTCAGTCTTCATAGCGGAACCCCGCCCCCCGGGGGTAGGGGTTGCGGGAGCTTTTTGCAGACAAACACCGGAGTCTTCGTCGCCGCTGTGGTGATGCTTTTAATGCAAAGCCCCTCCGAGAAGGTTCAGCCCCCGGGGCGGGCAGCAGCCGCGGAAGTCCCCGCACAGCCAGCAGGGGGCGCAGGAGAGCTGCTTCCCCAGCGCCAGCGGCTGTCACCTTTCCGATCTCCAAGGAAACCCGGATTGACTATTTATTATTCATAGAAACGTGCAGTTGTAAAAGGAGAGATAATGACATACATTTTCTTTTTAAAAATGAAGCCCGCTAAAGGGCTCACGATCAGGGTGTGGAATCACCCGGGCGCAGCCATTTATTCCAAACCAATTTTAAAAGCACAAGCGACAGAAATATTTCATGTGATGCTAATAATGGCTTCTGGTAGAATCTCACAAGATCGGAACGGGTGGGGCACTCGTGTGTCACCGGCGACGAGACTGGGACCGGAGCCCGGCCAGAGGGCCACGCGGGCCACGCCCAGACCAGGCCCCCGGCCGCCCCGCCTCCCGCGTTCCCCCCGGGGCCACACGCCCCTCATCCCGCTGGGCCACGCACCTCCCTTGCACGTCTATCGCTGGTGCACAGCGTGGGCAAAAGCAGACGTGCTTCGGCGTCACAGTGCGAGAATGACGCCGTCTGTCCGTCCTTCGCTGTCGCTGGGGAGCGTCCTGCCTGCGCCTTCTGGCCAGTGTGCGGACCGGGAGCCACAGCGCTGCTTCGCTGCTTCTGGGCTGGATGACAACCGAGATGCTGGCGGCACTGGGGGGTGTGGGGACGCTGAGAGGGAGACAGAACCACGCCCACACACTTTGCGGTGGGAAACCCAGCGACTCCAGACCCAGACGACACCGTCGGCAGCTCCGGAACATCCATCCCAGGCGCGCACCCACCGCACAGCCACCAGGGCCCTGGCGCTGAGAGGGACCCAGAATCCGGCTGGGTGGCTCCCACTCCAGGGTCCGTGAGAAAGCGTGCCCTCCCAGTAGACGCACCCCCACACCGTCAGGAGGGAACCCCGCTCCCAGCTGCTCCCAGAGGAGGGAAGGGCTTGGATGGCAATCCAGCACCCCGACTTCAGGCTCCCACTGAGGGCTGGGCCTCCAAGACACCTAGCCCTGAATGCCGTGGGGCTTGGGTCCCCAATCCCACAGGACCCTACAGCACCGCATCAGCTGTCACCAGGACCCGTGGACAGGGCAGACGGAACTCCCATCTCCCCGTGTCACCCTGGCACCGCCTTGCCGGCTGTCGTCTGCAGGTCCAGTTTCTAACGCCAGTGCGCACCTACCTGCCAGCCGTGATCCTCCCTCGAGAACAGTGAGCACCTGCCCCACCTGCCCACCCCCTGGCTGGCTCCACACAAAACCCCGCCCCCGGGGGCCCCGGTGGGGCTTGTCCACACTGCCAGGGCTCCAGATTTTGTGGTGGCCCCCAAGGTACCGACCACAAACCCCTAGTTCTCACAGCTAGTGGGGCTTGCGACCTACGTCCTGAGAAGCAGGTGTTTTAAATCGAGGTATAATTGGCCAAAACAATCTATTAGCTTCCCATGCATGACATGATGACTTGATATCCGTACACATTGCACACTGATCACAAAAACAAGCGTAGTTAGCACGCATCACCGCACACACTTTCAGGTCCTTTTTTCCTCTCGATGAGAACTTTGAAGATCTCCTCTCCTGGCAACTTTCCAATGCAGTCACCTGGCCCCACGTCACCTGCCAGCGTCTCTGATGACTGGCAGTTTGTGCCACTCGACCCTCTTCTCCCATTTTGCACCTCCCCCCGCCCCCCACCCTCTGGCAACCACAAATCTGCTCTCCGTATCTATGAGTTAGTTTCTTTTCTCGATTGGTTGGTTTGGGGTTTTCTAGATTTCACAGATAAGGTCACACAGCATTCGTGTGACTGTCTTCACTTAGCAGAGACCCTTGAGTTCCGTCCCTGTTGTCGCAAAGAGCAGGGCTCTTTTTCAAGGCTGAGCGATAGTCTGCTGCGTGGCCGTGCGTCACTCGGACACCATTTTTAACCCGATCGCCCGTGAAGGCACGCTCGGGCTGTACCATGTCCTGGCCACTGTAACCAATGCTGCAGAGAACGTGGGGTGCTTGTCTTTTTTTTTTTTTTTTCTAATTTTTCAGTGTGTGGTTGCCTCTCACACACCTTCTACTGGGGACGTGGCCCGCAACCCAGGCACGTGCCCTGACTGGGACTCGAACCCATGACCCTTTGGTTCACAGGCTGGCGCTCAGTCCACTGAGCCACACCAGCCAGGGCCACTTCTCATTTTTTATCTTTTTGTTAATAGCCGTACTGACAGGTTTGAAAGGATCTCTTACTGTGGTTTTGATTTGCAAGGATAGCAGACTAGAACACGCAGCAAATCGAGGGCGGCCCGCACCGGCTGGCCGCTCCATGGGCAGAAAGTGTGTTCTACCCCGTCCCAGGCCCCCAGACGCTGCAGGACACGGAGGCGACCGCCACACAGGGAGAGGGACAGAGCAGCTTGTCCGACGGCCCGTCCTGGCTCCTGCCTCTCATCGGTCCACGTTCATCCAACCTGGGTCACCCGGCGCCTCTGGGCACCACCAGGCAGCCCAGCCCACAACCCAGACACAGCCCCTTAGCTCAGCTTAGACATGGCAGGGGACCGGAGTGCAGGGAGTGTGGGCCAGCTCCAAACCCACAGACCCCCATCTCCACCGCCACCTCTGTGGGCCCCAACCCTGCCTGGCCCAACTCCTTGGTGACGGCCCCTAAGGCCTCAGCAAACGACGTAAGACAAGCTGATTCCGGCGCTGAGACTCCGAATCCCTCAAGCATGGGGCCTGCCCTGGTCGCCACAGCCGCCCAGCAGGGTCGCAGCCCTGTGACACGGAGGAGGAGAGCCAGGGTGGCGGGGCAGCCACGCCGCTGCCCGGAGAGCCTCGCCCCGGGGAGGCTGCACCCCGAGACGCACTGAGAAGGAAGGAGGGGTGCCACGCAGAGGCACCTGGTCCTCACTCACCTTGCGGTGTGACTGTGCCCACGCTGTCAGGGGGCCTCGCTCACCCCTGACCGGCACGGAGCCTCCCATCCGCGTGGCTAAGGGGCCCGTTTCCCAAGGTGCTGCAGGTGCGCCACGGTCAGGCCCCACCCTGCCAGCTTCCCGCAGCTCCTTCCTAGTCCCAGGCGGGTGGGCATGCTGCCACCAGCTCTCCAGGTGCTCTCGCTGGGCCCCGCCCACCCAGGTGCCGAGGGCAGTGACCCAGCCTCAGAGCAGAGCGGGTTTCATGAAATGCAGGTGACATGCTCTGCAGCAAAGTGGCATTGTGCCCCTCCCCCCAAATTATCTTTCTCCAGAAATGATGGGCAGCCTGTGAAGGGAGGGATGAGTTTGTTATAAATGAAACCAGCGACCCTTCGGCTGGTGGGGACAGCGGGGTGACGGGCTTCGTGTCCCCACAGACTGGAGGTTCGCCAGAGGGCTTGGCCTCTGCTCCTTATTCTCAGTCAGCCTGGCAGGTGGGGACGGCAGGGACAGCGGGGTCTACAGTGACTGTCCATCTTTCGACACACAAGTGGTTCAGGGGCACTGCAGCCATCTGGGGGGACCCAGGGCCAGGAAAGGTCAGGGCAGAGGGCACGGACCAGGCCCTGGGACTCCCCAGGAGCCCCTGAGTCAAGCTCCGCACCCCTGGGCTTTCCCTCGAAGTGAGGTGAACGTGTGCATTTTAAATGCGTTGGAGCTGAAGAAGGTTCCCTCGGTGACAAGGGGCCGAGAGCACGAATGGTGCCTGAGGTTTCTCGGTGACAGCAGCCGGAAGCCCACGTTCACACGAGTGACAACTCTCGCCACCCCGTGGTTTCAAAGTTACACCAGGAGGAAGTGAGAGAACCGCCGGGCCCCCCCTTCGTCTTGCCTGGCGGGAGGGCGCTCCACCACGCACCCCGGTTCCCACACACGGAGCCACCCAGCCGTCCACCAAAGGGCGGCGGCTGACCTTCCTCCCACGGGCCTTTCCACACCGTCCTGCCAGCGTCGGGGACGCTGCACGAAATGACAGCTCTGACATCCTGCGCATCCAGCTGGCCCCGTGAGGGTGACACTGTGGGCCCTGCAGGGGACAGGGGCCCGTCCCTACCTGCATACCTGGAGGCGGAGCCACAGATGGGGAAACTGAGGCTTGGCAGGTGGCCTGGCCTGCGTAGCTGAGGCCCTGACAGCTCCCAGGGGGCCCACCTGGTATGACACGCCGGTGGTCTGAGGACCCCTCCGCGACCCCACGGCGCTGACACGGCCGGCTGCCCCTTCCTCCCTCCGGTCTCTGGCGTGTGGGGTGAGGGGCACAGCCTGCGTGGGAGCCCCGCCCCACACACGCCCCCATGAGTCTGGACCTGCAGCAGGAAGGCCTGGATGTCACAGTTAGAGACTCGCTGTTTTGAAAAGAAGAAAAGGGAAGCAGAAGCAGGAATTCTCGTTCCTATGAGTGGGCCACACAGCCTCCCGCTCGGGGTTGGGGTTGGGGATGCGGCCGCGGCAGCCCTGGACCCTCGGACCTCACCTCCCTGCTCCCGCCTCAGCAGCCCTCCCTGGGCAGGTCCGCATGTGAGGGAGGAAGGAGCCGGAGCTCAGCCCCCGGAGGTCAGAGGTCGGGCGTCCAGCCCCTGGGGGGAGGGGAGCCGGGCCCACTCGGGCCACACGTCTTACATGAGTAAGGCGGACCGCTGTAAAAGAGGTGGCGTCCCTCGCTTTGTAACGGAGGAGATCGAAGCTCTGGGAGGTGATGCAAGGTCCCCGAGGTCACCCAGCCGGACTCAAGATCAGCTGTGACCGGCTGCGGAGCCCAGGTTCGGTCTGCTGGACCCTGGTGCCCCAGACACACACGTGTGCGCACACGAACTCACCACTCTGCCACCTCGCCAGACGGCGGGGGGAGGGGCGGAGAGATTCCCCATACACGGAGTCAGTTCTTCAGACCGGCTGCCTTGGGTCGGAACCGGTGAGTCTGCGTGTCCCAAAGGCCCCGGAACCCCTCGGTGCTGGCCGGGCAGGAGGCGACCCCCGAGGCAGAGTGTGTCCTGCTGGGGGTGGAGGTGCTGACGTCCCTCCTGGCCCGCCCGTGTCCCCGTCAGTTCCGTGGTCACACAGACACAGGCAGAACAGCCCCCGGGCCCCACCACCGGGCCAGTGAACCCCAGCAGGCGGCCGAGCCCGCTCCCCTTCCTTTGACAGACAAGCTGCCAGGCTGACGCCCCGCCTGCCTGCTCCCCCCTCCCTGGCCCGGCCGCCCAGGGCCGCGGATGTTGACCGTCAGCGCCCCGTGCCTCCCCGCCGCCACCACGTGAGAGCGTGACGCTGCACCCCAACTGTGACTCAGGCTGCACGTTCCCCGCAGTCGCATTTCCAAGACAAGTCCCCCTGACCCACGGGTCCCCATTCCCCCCTCCTCTCTGCGGGCATCGTCCTGCTGGGTGATGGACGGAAACGGGCCAACCCCCCACTCTCTGCTTCCCGCAGCTACTTGCTGTGTTTCTTCAAACAACGTCACCCTGAAGACTCTCCTACACTTTCCCACCGCACGTCCAGGCAGGAAGAGCCCAGGGGACAGCCCTGCCGGCAGAGCGGACATTCGGCACGGCTTCGGCGCGGCGTGGCCCCGTGGGGCGCGGCAGGCCTCCACGGAGCTTCTCGGGTCTTCAGCTCGGGCCTTGATCGCACCCCAGCTCACAGATCGCAAGACCCCACCTCCCCCGTCATGGGAGCCGGCCCCAAAATAAACCCCTTCGTCCACAGGCATAGACGTAGCTCCTGTCCGCTGCATCGTGGGAGAGCCCTGACTAACCAACCGGAAGAGTGAGTCAGGGTCGGATCCGGGGCCTCGGGGACTGCAGCCCGGAGGGACCCCAAGGCGGCCCCGGCAAAGCGAGTGGAGAACGTGGCCCCGGCCTCTCCGTGCCGGTGGGCCGGCTTCGGCCTGGAGGCCGGGGGAGGCCGCTCACGGTCTGGGAGCAGCGGAAAACTAGCAGAGCCCAGGCGCGCGGCGTGAACAGCCCACGTGAGGGGGGAATGGTGGGGATGACACGGGTGAGAACAGGGACGCCTGTCTCCCACCCGACCCCCCAAGGACAGGTCAGGTCCAGGACTCCAGGACTCAATTTTTTTAAAGCTTTTATTTATTTTTAGAGAGAGAGAGGAAGGGAGGGAGAAAGAGATGGAGAGAAACATCCATGTGTGGTTGCCTCTCACTTGCCCCCTACTGGGGACCTGGCCTGCAACTCAGGCTTGTGCCCTGACTGGGAATCGAACCCTCAACCCTTTGGTTCACAGGCCAGCACTCAGTCCGCTGAGCCCCACCAGCCAGGGCATCAATTTCCTTCTAGTTGCTAAAATTTGATTTTGATGGTTAACTCTCTGCGTTAAAAGCATTGAATGGAAACATCTCTTGACCAGCACAGGCGGACGAAGGGAGAGAAAAGAGGAGAGAGGGAGCAGCCAAGTGGAAACGGGAGAAAGGAATATTCTTTGCAAAATGATCTATTGCGGAGAAGCTGAAAAGGCGCCTGAATTTCCTGTCAGTTGGTCCGTGGAAGAAGGTCTGGAGAGCCGGTCGCCCTGCAGGCCACGAGCGGTAGCTATCCAGGTCAGAACCCCCCCGCTCCCCGGATTTGGGTTTTCACAACAGCCGCTTGGCCCTTGCTGGGTCAGGGCAGGGAGCCTGACCCTCGGCCACGTGACCACGCGGCTGTTCCTCTGCACACCGACCCCAAAGTCCCAAGTCACTTCCATCCGCAAAAGGCAGCACAGCGGACAGCCACGCATCTCTGCACTGGGTGCCTTGACTTGAGGACTTTGTCTTCCGGGACCTCACTCAGCGGCCAGGCGGTGACTGAATGGCAGAGACCTCACTGTCCCCCTGGGACACCTGGCACTGACGGACTGAGATAGTAGGAGTGGCCAACGGGAAGCCGAGGGACGGGAGCAAGAGGGCAGAGGCTCAGAGCCCCAAAATGGGAACAATTATTTTTCACCGAGTCCTGAGTTTCCATCCTGAAAACATTCATAGTAAAAGAGCGGCCTCTGCTGGCCACAGTCCGGAAGTGCAAGAACTTCTCTTTCTCACCAAAGTCGGTTCAGCTTCAGAGGCTACATTGAAACCGAATTCCACCCCCGGTGGGGGCACGAACAAGAATCACTTAACGCGGCCGTTGCGCGCTCAAACTGATGCAGGGTGCAGCCAGGAGGGGGGCCCCCAAAATAGGAATTTGGAATGGTCCCAGAACTCAGGGTGTCCAGGGAATATTAGAGGGACATATAAGATGTCCTCACCCCTTCCCCCACAGGTATGAGTTGGGGGAAGGGACACATGGAGCAGGGACATGCAGAGCTGCTAATCCATGGCATGGTCCTTTAACATATCTATAGCCTTTGGCTGGTGGCTTAGAGGTGTTAAATAGCTGTGGCCATGCTCTGAACCAGGGCGATGGAAAGGACTCCCCCCAAGACGTGACTGGGGGAGGAACCCCAAGTTACAGTGCCTGCGTGGGAGCTTGGAGAAGATTGGCTCCAGAAAATGGGGACACACCTGCCCAGACTCATGATGGCATCCCAAAAATACTTGGAATATACGGGAATGCTGGCAGGTGTAACTGATTGTAGGAGGAGTCGGAAATGGGGGTACAGAAGAGATTTGGCGCGGGTATTTAAACTGAGGAACGGCAGCCATTAAGAGAGAATCCAGGTGCTTTCCCAAGAGTTAGGACCCTCACAACCCTGTGAGGGAAAATCACCATGTGGCTTTAGCAGAGAATTGCCACGTGGCTTTTCCAGAGTGGGGACCCCTTCCCCACAGCTTTGGTGGAAGGACCACGCGGCTTTGGGGTGCTCCCTTCGGCTGCGTGGCCTGGGATCAAGAGAGACTGCCTGGAAGAAGGGTGAAAGAACTCTTGCCAGTAGGCCATGAGAAGGTGCCACATGGCTTTGGATTAATTAGAGATCCTGCCTGGACGACGACACAGCTGACAGTGTCAAGAGCCTGAATCCCGGACGTGTGCTTCTCTTCCTTGCAAGTATGGTACCCTGACTTAGGGCAGAGGGAGATAGGAAGCACTGTGGGCGTCTGCGGGTATCCTAAAGGACTTTGATATTTTAATGAAGTTAAGTCGCTACTTTAACTCTGTATAGCATTAAATAAACATTTTCTTTCCTTTTCACAAATCTCTGGCTTTGAGAGGCATCTTTCCATAAGGCGGCGGACAATATCGGACCTTCTGTTTGCTCTGTAACAAAACGAGCCCCGAAAAACTAGCAAACTCGACTCAGAGCCAGCGTCTGGAGGAGGGCGACTTGGCAGCCGGGCTTGCCCTCTGCGCCCTGTGGAAGCGACCACCCACCCGCAGGTAAGCCACGTGCACTCAGCTCAAGTGTGTCCCCTTAGGGCGCGGCCGCCCTCCCAGAATGCAACTCGGGAAGGGCGGGGCGGGGCAAAGCAGCAGGAGGGGCGGAGCAGTCGAGGTCGCGGGGCTCCTCCGAGACCCAGACAGACCTTCACTTGAAAAGCAGGTTTGCAGACGTGGGTAACGCTGAGCCAAAGCTGGACAGCCTGCGCCCCCGCCCCAACCACCCCCGCCAGCGGGCACAGCAGCGCCTGCTCTCCCGGCTGAGGACGCCCGCGAGGGCGAGTGAAGCCCGGGACGGGGAGGGAAGCCTGGTGACATCGCCCCTCCTCGTGGGGGCGCTGCCCCCCAGCACAGCGCAGAGGCGAAGCCCTCGCCCTGCGGCCCCCTTGGGCACTGAGGTCCGGGGTGTGCAGGGCGTCCGTGCACCCCGCCCCGCACACGTGCCTGCGTCCTGGGTGCCGAGGAGGGAGGCGCGCGGATTCCACCCGCAGGGCCCAGGACAAGGCGGCCTAGGCGACGCCGGCCCCGGGCTGGCTGAGGTCCGTGTCCAAGGTCGCCCGACGCTGGACTGGACGTAGGTGACGTAGGTAACGAGAGATGAGCACCCCAAGGGGGGGGGGCGCCATCCCCCAGACGAGGCGTGATGGAGGAGGATCCGGCGAGGGCGGGGATGGGGAGTTCCCAGGTTCCCACTCACCGTGTGGCAGGAAACTCGCCCGCCCCGGTGCGTGACCCTGCCCGCCGGCGCTCAGATCCTCCGAATCCCTGCATTGCCGCTCCCGCCCCTGGGCCCTGCCCGCCGCCAAAGCCCCCTGCACACGTTAGTAACCCGGGGCCTCCGTCCTAGTGGGTGGGACCACACAGGGCGGAAAAGGCGGCCGCGAGGTCCCTCGGGGTCTAGGTAAGAGGCAGCACCTCGACCCACCACCGGGGGCGCCAGAGAGGCTTCTCCGGGGCTGCAGGGCGGTGCGGGCCGGGAGCGGGTCCCCAGGGCTTCCAAATACCCCGACCCAGCGCGGTGCCAGGTGGGAGCCACAGGGTCGGCTGTCGCCCCAGCTCACGGGGGCGGAGTCCTGCTCGCCGCCCCGCTCCTCCGCCCTCCCCCCCCCCAAACTCCCCGCACGCGGGGAGGTCACACTTACCTGAGGTCAGCCCCGGAAAGGACACTGGCCTGGCAGGGGCTGCCGGGCCCTCCTGGGGACAAGCTCTTTTGGCAAAATTTGGGCCGCGGTGGTGAATGCAGCTGTTATCACCCTGGTTGTTTTTTTAACATTTCATTTTGTTTTCAGAGCGAAGGACAGGGAGGGAGAAGAGAGGGACAGAAACACCCATGGCAGACATCAACAGGCTGCCTCTTGTGTGCGCCCCAACCAGGGACCGAACCCGGGGCCCAGGCCTGCGCCCTGACCGGGAATGGAACCGGCAACCTCTCCCCTGGCAGGACGTCACCCAGCCCCCTGAGCCGCACAGGTCAGGGCCTCAGCTCACTGACCGGAGGATAGAACGTTCCCCTTGCTGCTCTTCAGAGCAGCAGGGCCGGCGTCTGGCCCTTGAGTACCTGGCACAGTTATCAGTCAGGGCATTTCCTGCCGCAACAGCAGGGCCTGTCTCCTCCTGGGCCTGACCCTAGCGGGTCACATCTGGTGGAGACGCCTCGAGGCGCAACTTCCCCGCCCTCCTTTTGTCCGCAGGCAGCAGACAGAGCACTGCCCCCTGGGGCATGGTGAGGGCCTTGTGCAGGTCAGCGCCTGCAGGGTGACGGGGTGCTCTGAAGCCTAGGAAAGGGGTGCGAGGGCCCCGCAAGCTGCTTCAGATGTGGGGTTACCCCACCGTGCTCCACCCCAGTCGGCCCGAAGCCACACCTGCCCAAACACCTGCAGTCACGGAACTTAGCGGAGGCATCGAGGGTCCGGGCTGCGTCCAGGGGAAGAAACCTCTGGGGCCCTGACGACTGTGCCAGCAGGCGCGGTGGACCGAGGCACAACGTGGCACAACGTGGCGGTTCGGATGCGCACGCACACGGGGACCAGTCAGAGGGGCGTGTGCAGGGGAACTGGGGGCAGGGCCACTGGTTCCATCCTGCAAACCCCACCAAGCGGGAGGCCGCCCACCTGTCACTTCCTGACG
Organism: Anoura caudifer; assembly: GCA_004027475.1. Lineage (NCBI taxonomy): Eukaryota > Metazoa > Chordata > Mammalia > Chiroptera > Phyllostomidae > Anoura > Anoura caudifer. The sequence continues at coordinate 57,018 of PVKU01005405.1, read as the reverse complement.
GAGAGCAAGAAATTGGCCAGTAAGACAACCAAATGGGTTTCACCTCGTTTTAGTCATTTTTTAATATTTTTATTTTTATTTTTCAAAAATTTATTTTTAGACAGGGGGAAAGGAGGGGGAGAGGGAGAGAAACATTGATGTGCGGTGGCCTCTCCCCCGCTCCCTACTGGGGACCTGGCCGGCAACCCAGGCATGTGCCCTGACTGGGAATCGAACCCTCCACACTTTGGTTCACAGGCTGGCACTCAATCCACTGAGCCACACCAGCCAGGCCTCACCTCATTTTAACATACTGGCTTATATTAATGCAAACAGGCTGAATCAATCTGAGCTTACATACATTTTTATTATTAAAAAAATACAAAAAATAATTCAAGAGAACACACCCCAACAAGTGCCTGAATTTTAGGCTCACCCCCTGAACACCCTCAGGCTGCCAGGAGCTCCTGTCCTCACGGCCGATGACCTTTTCAGCACGTGCGTGGAGAGGGTGGCGGGGGGCGGCTACAGTGCCAAGACGATCCAACGTGAGTCTCTGGACCGCTCCCGAGCTCCCTCTGCCAGATGGAGTGCTTCCGGGCCCAGGACCTTGGCTCACCCCCGTTCTATCCTGTCCCTGTTCCATCCCCGGTCAGTGCTCGGTCAACACTGGTTAGACCTGCAGACCTTCAAGTCACCAATGGAAATAAGACCCAGTAATTTCCACCCACCGAGAAGCCGGAGTCAGAAAGGGTCGTGCGTCTCACCTGTGGTGGATGGAGTCCCACCTGCGCGCCCAGGGCCACCAGCGCACCAGACCCGCCTGGATGCTGAGGACGCGCTGGTGTCCCCGCACGGCCACCCTGTTCTGTTCACCTGCTGCGCAGCGGTCGGCATGGACCGCTGGCCCACATCCTCCACCTGTCTCTCACCTATCGGCTGCTGTTAGAAATTCCGTAACGCTTATGCACACCCTCTGCTTAGGTGAGGAGTGAAGTTCCGTGTGAACAGACGAGTTAGACGCAGATTCCGTTACCTGTGCGGTCGGGCCACGTGGGGGGCCACAGTTAACACTGGGCCCAACCTTCTACGTCTCGGCCCAGACCTGAGACTATGGCCTGAGACCGCAGCGCTCTCCTGAGGGACACCTGCCAGTCCCCCCTGCCCCGCGATGTCCCTCCACGTGGCTCTGGCTTTGAGGACCCCCCCAAGTTCTGCGTGTCTCCCCTGCGACGTGGGCTTTAGGAAGCCCCCCTGGGTAGCAGGGGGGCCGCCGTGTTGGTGGTGAACTCTACAGCCGGACGCTGAGGCTCTTGGTTCCCTAACCGGGACCCTCTCAAGCCCTGGAGCTGGTGACGGGGCACGCAGCTCCCCGTCTGTCACCGACACCCTCCGGGTCGTCCTAAGGAGGACGCCTTGGCATTTCAAGGGTCCCTTTCAGCCACCAAATAGCAGGTAAAGATGAGCTCCCCGGATCCCGTAAATGTGCATCAGGGATGGACAAGTACCTCCACCGTTCAGCAGGGCGCAGGGTGCGGCTGCACCGCCTTGCCGGGGGCCCAGGTCGAAGGGAGGACGCGGAGCGCCCGAGGGCCCCTCCCACTGTGTGACGGCCGAGGCACCGCCTCAGCGGCCGCCCAAAAGGCTGGGGGAAGCGCTGGGCCGCCCCACCGCTCACAGAGCAAGCAAAAGCTGGGGATCCACAGTCTGGCACACGTGTTTGAACTTTTAAGTCAAAAGTTCCTTAAGCTCCGAGGCTTTCACGGATGGCTGTGGGGAGCCTGAGGCTGCAGTCCTGACCACGCTCCCATCTTTGACAGCCGAGTGGCTGGGTGTTCTCAGGGTTTGTTCTCGTTTTTCTCTGCATTTTCATTCCCCCCTCTTTCAGGGTAAGTTTGTGGCAAAACGGAAAGTGGCCTGTAAAACTCAGGTACAACTTGGCTGTCAACAAAAAGTCCACAAAATAATAAGGGCTTGTCTACACCAACTGCGCCCCCCCCCCCCCCAGGGTCCAGGCAGAAGAGGAACTGGCACGGTGGGGCCACACCCCGGGCGGCGTCCTGACAACATCCCAGCGAGGCCTGGTTGGGGCGCCAGGGACCTGGCTGCAGGGGCGCCCCGGATGGGGAAAAGGACCCTGGGGCCCAGCGCCGACCTGAGCCTCGGACAAGGACAGTGGTCATCTCCAGATAAGTGGACCCAAGACTAGAGAGAGGACCCTGCCCCCAAAGCCCGGCAACTACGGACAGAGGGGTGGACCAGCACACCCCCCGCCGGCCGGTGGGGCAGGGCCTGGAAAGGAAGTCAGGCTAAAACAGGCCCCGATTCTTCCTGCGCACTTGACTTTGAGCCCCCGCACTGCCAGACTCGGCGCTGGGCCGGGGCAGGGGCCTGGGCTGCCCAAACCTCACCTAGACCGAGCACGAACTGCTGGATAACCCCCAGGGGCAACGCTTCCCTCATGCCCCCAACGGGGACCTCGTGGGGCCCGGACTCCCGGAAAATGAGGAGGTTAGGGCTCCAAGTCGTTCCTCACCCTCCAAAGGTTCAGAGGCGGCCAGAGCAGCACTCTTGGACGTGAACGTGAGTGTCGCCGGGCCCCTGCTGCAAGGCAGTTCTGATTCCGTGTGTGGGGGTGAGGGAAGAGGGGTCAGCATTTCTAACAAGGCCCGAGGTCTGAGGCGGATGCCATCGGCCCGTGACCCACGCCAAGGAGCCAACGGCCAACGGCAGGCTTCTGCGGGGAGGCCCGTCCACCTGGAGCATGAGGCCTGCAGGGGCGGAGGGTGGGCGCGAGGGGCTGGGAAGGCCGGGGCAGCCCAGGACCCCCTTCCCCTTTCCTACATGGGGCTCTGCCGAGCCCGCCCACCACCCAGCCAGGCCGAGCTCCGCACTTGGCCCCTGCTGCCCCGCACCCTGGCCTCTCCTGTGGGAGACGGGAGTGGGCTCGGCCCCGCCGCACACCTTCTCTTCTCCCAATCAGGAGACCAAGCACCTTCGACGCTTGCTTTGTGGTTGCAACTCCCGGCTCCACCGACAGGAAAGGCTACTAAGAACCACACGATGTGCTGCGTGGAAACTAAACACAAACAAGAGCTCGCAGCTCGTGGAGAACAGAGTAGAGTGGGTGGGGTGGTCGGGGGGCCGAAGGCAGCAGCTTCCGGCAGCAGGAGGCACGGGCCTGGGGCCACACCGCAGCCACCAACAGTGTCCGCAGAGACCGGATCTTAGTGTCCTCATCGCAGGAGCTCGGTGGCTTCGTGGTGACACTGTGGACAGTGTGTGGGGACACTGAGTCATCACGCGGGACAGCTGGACTCCTGTGCCGGTTACGCCTTCATAAAAAGTCTAACACGTTGAAACAAGCCACCTCAGGCCCCAGCAACCCAGCCGCCCCTCGAGGAGCGTGAGCACCGGGGACGGGGACAGGGAGGCCCGCCCCACAGCCCCCGCCCCCCACGGGCTGTCCCGCCCGCCGCTGCCATCGACCCACAAAGGCCCAGAGCCGCAGACGATTCCCAACGCTTTTATTGTTCGACAGGCATTTACAGCGCTCCGCTCACGGACCTCGAGACACAAAAATAGACGTCCTCTCAGCTTATAAAAGAAATATATGAGAACTCTGGACACGGGCACGCCGCGGCCTCCGCGCATGCGGCTCAGCGCCCTCCGCGAGCGCCCGGCCGCGTGGTTCAGGCAGGCCCGCCGCCCTGGGGCCCGGCCGCGCCGGCGACAGGCCTGGGCTCCCACCCCCGGGGCGCGGCGGACTGGGGCGGTGTGCACAGTGCGGGGATGCAGAGGGTGCGGAAACCAGTCTAAAGCTTTTTCAGAAAGTCGGAAGGTGTAGCAAAACTTCACAGAATAAAACCTCCGAGGACCAAGCTCACAGCCCTGGAAACCCGAGGGCGGGGCGGGGAGGCAGGCAGCAAGCGGGGGCACCACGCCTGGAAGTATAAAGTCACAGCTGATTTGTACAAAATAGAATCCCTGGAGCTGCTATAAAAGTCAGTCGCTGAAGTACCTGCTGATGTGTCAAACACCACGTAGGTATTTTCCCAAAGGAGAAAGTTTTCGTATTATTTAAACCCTTGTTAAGAAGTGGACATTGTGAAATGGGGGAAAAAAGCTACAAACCTTTTTTTATTTAAAAAAAATCGAAAGTGCTTTAACTTGGTTTTGTTCTCCCTACGTGGAAACCTGTTTAGCGTGTGAGAGTTTTACTAGCGTGTGTACCCTGTTTCGTTGGCATGAGGAGAGCGTTCAACACGGGACACCTCTGGAGGAGGGGGTCTCGTCGGGAGGTCGGGTCAGGGAGCGTCAGGGAAGGGCAGGCAGCGGACAGAGATGCAACTCTGATGGACAGACCGTGGTCACCATGGCAACCCCGGGAGGAGCCCCCCACCCTCTGGGCCACAGGCACGCACCCTGCCCTCTCGGGCGTCCGTCTGCTCCCGCCAGGCGCCCGTCTCACACGGGGTTCAGACAGACAGACAGACAAGCACGCACAGGCTTCTGGGAAAACGTGTCTCTGACGCGGGAGCGTCCTGCTGCTGCACACGTGTACAAACAGGAAGCCACACTCCTCGCACACTGAGGAAGGGGAAATCCTCGTCCTCGGACTCAGTCCCTCGAACACTGTAAAATTCTCATCTGTCTGTGCCCTGCCTCTCAGGTAAAATACAAAAAAATAGCGGTTTTTTTTCCCCAACTGATAAATTTGATCTCTCTTCAAAGAGTTTGGCATCTTTATAATTCTCTGCAAAACTAGAACTTCCGAACGCTGACGTCACGTGAGACCAGCCACGGACCAGCACGGCAGAGGGAGAGGGGCCCATCGGGAGGCAAAGGCCCCCGCCCCCTCGCATGCCCCCTCGCACGCCCCGAGGGTGCGTGGCAGCTCTGACACCGAGGAGGGGGGGGCCGGAGGGACGCTGGGGCCACGCCCCAGCCGGGAGACACCCCGACTGCTCACAGACGGAGCGACTTCGCTCCTGCTCCTCCCGCGCTGTCCCTCTGCCTGGCCTGCGGCGCGGCCCGCGCCCCCCAGGGGAACAGGACTCCGGTGCCGTGGGGCCTCTCTCTACTCTCCCCGCCCCGGTTCTCGGGGACAAAGAGCCCCTGGCCACACAGAGAAGGTGGGGCGCGAGCCGGCTTGAGATTCTGAACAATTCCTTCTGATGCTGATAGAACGACCAGTCAGGTGGCACATGCCTTCCCAGCAAAGTCAGCTGCCAGGGCCGTGTGTGGGAGAGCGCGCCCCACGGGGGCATCTCGTCCTGCGGGGACAGGAGGGGGCAGGGAGGCGCAGGGCGGGGATGGGCATCTACACCCGCTCTCCAGGCGGGCGGTCAGATCTCCGTGTTCAGCTTCCGGGACGGGGCAAAGTCTTCGCGCCGGACCCAGACGACCTCCTCGCCCGCCGGCTCCAGGGCCCCGCCGACGCCCGGCACGGCCGCCTGCTTCCTGAGCTGCGCCATGCGGGAGGCATGGCTGTCCGGGCGCGGGCGGCCCCGCTCCCGCTGACCGATGGAGGCAGCCTGCAGCCGCTCGGGCAGCTCCCCGTCCAGGCCGGCGCCCCTCTCGGACTCACAGAACTCCTCGTCCTCGTCGCTGAGGATGTCCGTCTCCTTGACGCCATCTTGCTCCTCGTACTGCGCGAGGTCAAACTGCTCCTCCACCCACCGGTCAGTGTCCCCGGCACCGGCGGGCTGCTGGGCCTCTCGCTCCGGGCTGCTGGCGGACACGGCGTCGGAATCGATGGTGAACCTGTTCCGAGCCAGCCGCCGCCTCCTTCTGCCGAGAGACTTGCTCGGGGCGGACACTGCGTACACACACACACACACAGACACGGAGACAGGCCCCCACGCGTCACGTGAGACGGGCGTCCGGAGGGCGGGCGGCGGGCAGCCGCGAGTCACATCGGGCACCGCAGTGTCGCTGGGACCTCAAGCCCAGACGTCACCAGTCCATCCCGCAGTCTTTAGCTCACACGGACATCACAGCAGCTGACCGCAGGGTGAGGGGACAGAGAGGGACCCGGGGCCACAGGTTACGGGGTGTTGGGGGCACCTCTCTACCCTGTGCACCTTACAGGCGGGTGACGTACCCACCGCAGACCCCTGAACAAGGGTTAGTCAGGGCCCCCACCCCCACCCCCTCCCAGGGCACAGGCTCAGAGGGGCTTCCGGGGCTGGACCCCAGGGCCCTGCTACCCGGGAAGCTCGCTTGCTGTTTCTCGAGCGCCTCTAACGGAGCCCCGGACACAGCGGCTCCTGGGCGCCGAGTCTCAGCTCGTCCCCGTCCTCGAACAGAGCCCGCGGGAACCGGGAGGCACGGCCAACGTGCCCTCCGCCCCACATCGGGGCCTCCCATCCGCACAGCGATGGAGGCAGGAGTGAGTGCGTGAGTGAGTGAGTGACATCGGGCCGCTGACGGGCACGGTGCTGCCTGAGCTGACAGAGTAGAAACACGGACGTGGGAGTCCCTCCTTCCGCCCCGCTGCCCTCTCAGAAGCAAACGGTTCAAAGCAGACGGGCAAAGGACACCACCTACCGACCAGGCAAACAAAGGGCCCCACCGCGCAGCCCCACGGGACGGCAGGCAGAGGGCGCTGCTGGGCAGCGAGGACCCTCTGGGCTGTGCCTGCAGCTGACGAGCAGACCGTGGCCGGGGAAAACGGACAGGGGAGAAACCTACAGCCACCCATCAGGGAGGTGTCACCAGCACAGGCAGGGGAGCCCCTCAGCCCTAACGGGGCGCCTGGGCACGCTGGTCAGCGACGTGCGTGCTGACAAATCTCGGGGTCACGTGCACCAACGCCTACTTTCCTGAAACGCGTCAAAACTGAGCTGCTGGGTGACACAGGAGCAATCATGGAAACACAGCAAGCTGCAGACCGGGGGTGGCGGGCGTGAGCTTGCACGACTCTGCCGATGGCACCCACGGGAGCACACAGGAGTCTCGCGGGGGTGCTGGCAGCCACGCGGCGCGGGTCCAGGCCGTCCTCTGGGCCACCGCGACTGCGGTGGGGGTCTGGCTTCCCGACCGACCCAGACAGAACAGGGAGAAACGCACCACCCGGTATCCGAGACAACCCAGCCAAGGGGAGACTCGGGAACCCCGCCGGCCTCGCAGGGCCCGGGCACGCTGCGGTGGGAGCGCGTCCCGCAGCGAGACCGGCCAGCCTAGGCGGCGCTGACCCTGCAGCGGGCGCTCCTAAGCCGCCTCACACGGAGACCGGGACCCCAGCGGTCACTTCCAACACAGCCTGACAACAAGCTCCTCCAGCCCAAACGAGCCACCGAAGAGAGACCAGCTGTGGGCTGGTGACGCTTTCTTCCCAAAGGGGTCTCAAAAGGGACACGCTCAAGGTGCTCACTTTCCCAGTAAATTTAAGGGTCGCTGATTGGCCACTGATGGGTGGGGTTTCCTGACACAAACTCCCGATCCTACTTAACGTCCAGGCAAGTGAGAGGGGCAGGAGGGACGGCTGGCTGCCTGGGGAACCTCTCTGCGGGGGAGGGGGGATCGGCAGAGCCCGAGGGCAATGGAGGACCCCTGAGGGCAGCACAGGGCGAGGGGCAGCAGGCTTCCCATAATCGGTCCTCACTGGAGAAGGGACTCGAGTACTCGCCCCTAACAGCCGACCAGCGTGAGGTGCTGGGAGGACGTGGCCCGCACGCACACCCACGGAGCCCCCGCCCCGGGCGGCTCCAGCCCCGTGACTGAGTGCAGCTGCCCAGGCAGGCCCCCTGGGCAGACGCAGAGGCAGCCGCTCTCACTGGGCTCCCCCTGCCGTGTGGGCGGCCTCGGGAGAAGGGGTGGTGAAGGCGGGACCATGCAGACGTCATGCCCCCCCCCAATATCATGCAGAGATCTTTCTTCCTAGGGACCTGTCCCCGCCTGCCACTCCCAGGGGGTCACTCCCGCCCTGAAGCAGCATCTGCTCCGGGGCCGTGTCACCCAGGTCCTCTCCTTCACCAGCAGCTGAACAAAGGCCGTGCCCGGCCCGCACTGATGCCCACACCGCAGCGGTGGGCACAGGCTGGCAAGACCTGCCCTGCCACCGGCCGACCCCACACGGGCTCCAGACTGCGAACAAGCCTGGCTGTGCTTCTGGTCGCAAAGCCACCACGTCCTCAGAAGGGTGGCCGTGACCCTGCTGGGAGAGGACACACTTCTCTCTCGACAAAGCTGGGCGTCATACAAAGTGGCACCTCCCGTTGGCGGCCGGACGGCCCCTCGGAGAGTGCGCCCAGCACGGGGCTGCGGGTGGGGGAGGCGCTCACCAGCCAGGAGGAGCAGCAGGAGAGGCAGAGGGGCAGCCGAGGGGGCAAGAGGGGAGCACTCAGGCGGGTCCCTGGGGACAGGGTGGGGCCTCACGTGGGGGTGGGGGTGGGGGCGGGGGGTGGAGCCACGCTCCCATGGAGGCCCACGGCCAGGCTCCATCTCAGTCGGTCAGGACGTCGAGCTCCCGGGGCTACAGTGCGGCGGGGGGCACGGGGACCGTGAACGTCTGGACCCCCACAGTACCTGCCCTGCTCATGGCCGGCCGGGCCCCCTTCAGCGCGCACAGCCGCTTCCCTCCGAAGGGGACGTACTGCTGGGACGAGGGCAGACTCTCGGTCTTGAGCAGCTGCCGGCGATGCTTGTCCCGCAGCACGGAGTGCACGGCCCGCAGCAGGTCCTTGCGGCTCTTGGGGGAGCTGCGGGGAGAGGGTGCACACGTCAGGGACACGGGCTCCGCACGCGAGGCCGTGGACGCTGCCGGGAGCCGCCCCCACCACCCACTGCAGGCCTCGCAGCTGCCCACCCTCCCCACAGCCCCGGAGTCGGCAGACAGGCGGGCAGGCAGATTCTGCACCAACAGTTGCCAAATCCGGTTCGTGGGATGTGAGGCAGACCTTCTGCTCTGCAAACTTTCCGCAGACGGACGAACCACAAAGCTCTGGCCGCCCGGCAGAGCACCCGCAGGCAAGAGCCCAGTGCCGGCGCCCGCGGTCTGCCCCAGAGCTGGCCTCCAGCTCCACAGCCGCCCCCTACAACACTCTCCGTGAGAAAACACGGAAGCGCCGCCGGCAGGAAGTCGAAACTCTGCCGTAGGCCCAGCTCCCAGAGGGAACGGTGTTCCCGGGGCAGAGCTGCTCCCTCGCTGGCCGCGCCGCACCCCTGCCCGGAGGCCCCACCGGGCCTGTCTCATGAACTCGGTGCACGGCCTCCCCGGGCCCCTCATGGACCTGGTCCTCACCACCCACACCTCAGGCAGAGGCCCAGAGACTCGGTGAGGATTCCGCTCCGCTCACACTCTGGGTGGAAAACTTCAATTCCCAGCCCCACCGCTCCCCGGGACCCCGCCCATGGCAGGCCCTGGTCACTCTGCACAGAGCACTGAAGTCCACACAAACAAGGGATCTGCGCCCCCCGGGTGCGAACTCGGGGTTCTCGAGCTCCGAGGCCTTAGGCAGGGGGCCCTCTGTGAGCCTGGGCCCCCATGGGCGCTCAGGCCGGGGGAGCACACCGCCTGCCACCAAGCAGTGGCGTGACACCCACCCGGCAGGTGGGTGGGTGTCCTGTCGGCCCTGCAGGTCCTCAGCGGGCAGCCCAAGGCCCCCCCCCGGGCAAGCGCTGCAGAAATGGCTGACGGCCCGCGCTTCCCTGGCGGCGTAAACGAGTGCCGGTTGCAGGGAACGCGATGACGTCAGAGTGCAGCTGTCGGGCCTGCCCACCACGATGGTGCCAGGTGCAGAGAGAGAAGTGGCCGCATCTGGGGAAAAGGCCTCAAATTCTCCCGGCAGGAGGGTGGGGAGGAGATGAAATCGGTGCAACCCCACGTGTGGGGGTTCCGGGGCAGCCCGGGCGATGCGGCCCCATCCTGTGTGGATGGCCGCTCCACTGTTTGACACGGGGCCCGTGACACCCGCACACGCTCGCCCCTGCAGGCCGCATCCCACTGCGGCTCCCGGATGAACACGCACCCACACGGCACTCCGCAGGGCAGCACGTCCAAGCCCCACACGCGAACACGGGAGAGCCCCGCACCTGCGGCCCTGGCTCACCTGCAGCACAGGTGGAACACCCTCTCCGGCCTCCCTTCCGACTCCGACTTCACGTGCACGATCTCGCACGCTGTGCTGGCGTCTGCGTCTGGATGGAGAGAGCGCGCGGGTCAGGGGTGGGTCAGGGGGACGGCGAGCGTTTTACAGGAGCCCCATCCAGCCCCAGCGCGAGATGGGAGAGGGGAGCAGCGTAAGACGGGGGACCTTCACCGTGACCCTGCGGCCCCAGGAGACAGAGCACTCAGAACCCCCGGAGGGCTGAGGAGGACGCTTGGGACGCTTCCAGCCGCAGAAGTCCCCTCCTGGGTGGTGGACACCCGGCCCAGCTCCCTGGCTGAGGAACCGACCCTTGCGGCAGAGCAGGTCTGGCTGAACTATTTCCGGTCAGAGGGTCGCTGTTTTGGCACCAGCTGGACCAGACCAAGCCCTCGCCTCCCACGGGGGCCTTCCCCCCGAGGGCCCTGGGCCGGCAGCAGGTGCGGGAAGCCCGGGGGCTCCCCGTTCTCGGCCCCCACGCGGCCTGCTCTGAGTGAGCAGAAACCGTGCGCTGGGCAAGGGGCAGTTACGGTTCAGGGCAAACCTGCGCCTGGCAGTGCCGTGAGTGCTGCTGTATTTACGGTGTCAGGAGCCGGCTGCACCGTGTCACCTGAAGTCACGGACACAGTGTTGGGGGAGCAGCTCAGGGTGAGTGTCGAGACTGTTCCCATGGTTCGGAACCCGTCACAGAGCCTCCCGGGCCACTCTGCCCCCAACCAGGGCGCGTCGGCACAAAGTCCTCCCAAACCACAGAAGTCTCGGCGTTCCGCGTCCGACACTCAACTCCACCAGAACGCGCTTCACGGCGAGGGGCTGGCTGGCAGGTCTTCCCCCTCCATTACAAAGAGGCTGCGCCCTGACGGTTTCGCACTCAGCAGCATGAAGCGCCAGGCGAGGCACCTGGACGCCGGGTGGGAGGCGGCCGAGGGATGGAGGGCTGCGAGGCAGCCCGGCACTCGTCCCCGGTGCCCAAACCTCGAAACGCTGCCGCCGCCTGCAGACCTACTGTGCACCAGCAGAGCCACTCCACGAATCACACGCTGACCTCGAAGGACCGGGGTAAACCCACACTGGGAGGCCGGAGAGAAACCTCGTGGGCAAATCCTGACCCGAAACACACAAGTCCGAGGCGTCTCCACACTCGGGTTTTTCCGCTGCACGACATGACTGTGTCCAGTTGAATCTGGGGCATCGCTGGAGGCTGGCCGCACGCTGCACCTGGGCAGCTCTGGGAGGAGCCCGGCCGTGTCGCTGCCTGGGGACGCGGCCAGCACCAACGGAGAGGGCGGCGGGCGCCGGGGCGCGTGGGACCCACCATGCCCCTGCAGAGGCCACTCCGGGGCCTCTCTTCGCTACCGACACCCGAGCGCTTCCACCTGGCCCCAAAGGTGCTCCTTCCAGATGTGCCGGGAGGGCCGGGCCTCGAATGAAGCCCTGGGCGGGGCCCCCGGCACGTGGCCAGCACCCCACGCTGCTCAGGTCTCACGGCCGGTAGTGGCATCCGAGTCCAAGTTGCTCGCTGCTGCGCAGACCTCAGACCAGGAACGCGGTCTCGAAGCCTTCACCCCGGCACAAAGACGGAGACATGCAGCGACTGGGCAGAGGGCGTGGCCCACGGCCGTCTGTGCGGCGTGGTCCTCGTGGCCAGTTCCACAGTGGGCGGGCTCTTCCCAGGCCGTGCCTGCTCGTGGGCCCGAGGCTTCTCTCAGACGGCTCCTTGCTGCTCAGCTGCCGGTCACTGCGATGCTGACCCAGGGTCCGGAACAACGGGCACCCTCCCAACGACACTGGAGGCCCTGCACCCCCCACTCGGCTTGCTCGCCCACTGCCCCCCGGTTGGCAAAGGGCGGGGTAGGTGAGGGGTGGCAGAGAGACTGCAGGGAAACAGGGTGGGCTGCGCGGGGGGGCAGAGGCAGGCACTCAGGAAGCAGCCCGTGCCGAGTCTTACCGGCACTGGTCACGGCGCGGACCTGCAGAGCTTCCGTGGGGATCATGTGCCGGAACCGGAAGGGGTCCCACTCCTCGTAGATGGAGAGCCTGTGAGGTCCGACCTGCAGGAGGGCCGGGCGCCTGTGAGAGGCTCTCCGCCTGGCCCCACCCCGTCCCCCAGACCCGGGACAGTGCAGCCACAGGCAGGGAGCAAGACGCCCCGTGGCGCCCACGCTGAGGGGCACGCCCGCGTCTGCCAATGACACCCACGCGAAGGAGAAGGGAAGACGGGGACAGGGGGCCCTACGGCAGGAACAGAGGGGCGGGGGGAAGCACAACGCTGGGGAAGCCCCAGCCCCGGTCGGCGTGGGCCGAGTGGAGGCAGGAAGGGCAGTTCCCTGGGCCTTAGCGACAGACCGAGGGGCAGAGCTGCGACCCCACGCGGGGACCGGGAGGCAGACGGCGGGGAGGGCCGCAACTGCGGGGCGAGGACAAGCCACTTACGAGTTTCTTCTTCTGTTTGGGGCCGTGCTTGTACACCAGGACCACGGCAGTCTTGAAGACTGGAGACAGAAAGAAACCAGGGCGGTTACGGCGTGGAATGCACGGCCTCCCCTCGACTTCGGCCAAGTGCGGTGGCCGCCGCGGGGGAGAGGGCGGTGCGGCCCGGAGCCTGCTGAGACAGCACCCCCTCCCCACCGCGGATCGAGCACAGCAGACCCAGACGCAGGGGAGTCGCCCGCCCCGCACCCGTGGGGACTTCTGGGGCGCCGGCATCTCCGGTGGGCACTGCAGCCGTTAGCACGTTTAGCCAGAACGCCCTCGTTCGTTCAACACCAGGGGAACGACGCCGCACCCAGACGGCCGTAACTGAGGCGCTGAACCCCAGCAACACAAGCAGGGGAGTCGGGGGGAGAGCAGAGGGCCTCAGATCCGTGGTCTCAGAAACCAGGTCTGCTCGGTTTCCACCTTCTGTCTCCCCGGTTCACTGCTGGTCGGTCATTCTGCCCGAATGTTCATGGCTGCGTAGATGGGGGGCCTGGCCATCCCCCCCACCCCCCGCGCAGCGGGGTGGCCCCACCGGACACGCCCAGCGGGAAGGGGGAGTTTACAGTCTGTGCCGTGGTGGTGACAGTCACACAGCTGTAACGACCTTTATCTTAACAAACTGTGTCTCAGGAAAAAAAGCATCTTATTTTGAAAACTGAGCCAGACCCTGCCCTGACCCACCCGCCCCAAGCCCTTTGGGAACACGCACCAAAAGCAGCCAAGTCCGGTTCCTTCTTCCACTTGCCCAGCGCGGCGGGCGGGTCCAGCCAGGTGACAGTCGTGTGCAGCAGCAGGTCGCCCATGCTCAGGTCCGCCACCTGCATGAGAACAGGGCGGGGCCTCAGGGGCAGGCGGCACCGCCCAGACCGCCGGACACGCTGACCCTCGGCAGGCGGAGGGCAGCCCCACTTTCTGAAAATGCCGTCTGGAACCATCTGCTCGATTCCCCCCTTTCCCCAGGAGCCTACCAGAATTTCAACAATAAAGTGGGAAAAGGGGGACAAATCGGGGTTCTGAAACTCACACGCAGTAAATCTGTCAACGCTGATCACGCGGTTGCAGGGGCTGGTGCCCCGGAGAGAGAGGACTGGCTCTCGGGTGAGGGTCCCCCACGCCCCACCGAGATCCCCCCGGACACGAAACCCCTGACTTCCAGAGAACAGAGGGCTCGATCCTCCTCCTCCGCCGGCCCGTTTCAGGGAAGGCTCACTTCGCGTTGGAGGGGAAGGGGAGGCCCGCGCAGGGGCTGCGGGTGCTCTCGGTGGGTCAGCAGCGCAAGCTCTCAGACCACAGGACGGTGAGGTCTGGGCATGAACGCCCCAAGGTCACACACACAAGACGGGTCCCTCTGCCCACGGAGAGCCGCCCAGAATGACCACCCGGTGCCTCCGCCTCCCAGCAGCCCCGCTGGCCTTTCCTGGCCTTGCCAGCACCACCCAGTGACCTGGGGCTGGGCCAGGTGCCCTGGGCCGTGGACTCAGCAGAACAAGTCTGCACACACACCACCCCCCCCAGAGCTCCCGCTCTCTGGCTGGGGAAGGACAATGCCCAACGCCTGGACCCCATGGAGCCCTGAGCCCCGGAGCCGAGAGGCCGAAATGCCGCCAACCTGCACGCCGCGGGCGAGGCGAATGCCGGTCACAGCAGACACTGAGTCATCCATCACACCGGGACAGTGGGCTGACCAGACCCCACGGGGAAATGTGACCAGGGCCAGAGTGGCTCCCTCCGGCACGCAGCCTGCCCACTGTCCCTTCGGAATCGGCCATCCAACCCCGGGACGGAGTTCTGCTGAGGCCTGTATCCTCCAGGCCCGGCCGGTCCCGCCGAGCCAGGGCTGGGCCCATCTTCCCCGGCAGTGCCCTCTCTGGCCTTCCCCTCCTCCGACCGAGGGAACGGGGCTCTCGTCCAGCCCAGCGCCCAGAGTCCGACGCGGCCAGGAGGCCGCAGGGCCAGCTTCGTCGGAGCACAGTGCTGCACCTTGCAGCACAGACCCACCCCTCCCAGCGGGCACGGACCACTGTTCCGGGTCCCAGTGGGTGGCAACCGCGCTGGGCCGTGGGAGGGAGCTGCAGCCACCAGGCGCCGCTGCAGGGAACCGATCCGTGCGGAGCAGCAAATGCAGCCCAGCCCCATGGTGCGTGGTGGCACGCAGGAGCCAACCCCACGCATCGGCTCCCCCGTGGGGTGCCAGGCCTGCGTCGTGCCTGGGCCGCTTTGAGGCTTGCTCTTGCTAAAGCCCCCTCGCCCTGAGTTGAGGCAGCGAGCGCTTCCTGCATGTCGTTACAGTAACTTCCTGAAGTCTGCGCTGATCCTCCCAAGGACGGAAGTGTAACCAGACCAACCCCTTATCGCTCCCTTGCATTTCCAACAGTCTTTCCTTGTTGATCTACAGGAAGTAATCAGTAACATCCTTTCCTTTGCTATCTATAAAAAGAAATTACCTAAGGCAAACCTGAGCGTAAGGAATGAGAACCTTCTTTGATGTATGCTATTAGAAAGCCAATAAAAGCCTGTCCAGGCGAGGGTCAGGGCGCTCTCCCCTGGAGAGCGCGGCTGTGCCGTCCCTGTTCCTCCACAGGACTCTGCAGACCGTGCGCATCTGTCTCGTCTCGCCCGTAACGCCACGGACACTGCTGGACGGAGCCGGCATCACGTCCCACCGCGGGGACCGGGGCGCACACTCGCCTCCAGCCGCAGCCTCTGTCTCCCGGGCTCCTCTGTGGGCTCAGAGCTGCCCCACCCGCCCTCCCAAGCGGCGCACTCCATCCGTCTGTCCGTCCTCCCCATGGAGGACGAGAGAGATGTGGCAGGACCTGAAGGGACCCTGTTTCGCTCGAGTCACCTGCTGTCCGTGGCCATTTATCCCCGGCCCCTGGGGAGGGGTCTCCTTCTCTCTCCTTTCAGCGCTGAAGCAGGGCAGGGCCTCTGGCCGCTCTCGCTGGCATCTTTCCCAAGCCCCCCTTTGCTGGGCTCTGTGCCTCCCCGCACTGACAGACGGAGGGCTGGCCTGCCCCTGGACACCGGCCGCAGCCTGCTGCCCCTCCTTGTCCTTCACACGTCTCCGCCCCCAGAACCTCCGACGGTCGCCTCTGCTCCCCGCCACGCAGACTTCCTCCTGGAGCTTCGGGCCTTTGCCTCGGGAGACCAGCCGTTTCTGCTCATGGGCTGTGACGTCCGAACCGCACCCCCTTCCTTCCCAAACCCCGTGCCACGCACTCCCCGCATCACCTCCCCACATCACCTCCCAGCCTTCAGTGTCGGTCGGAGACTATCACAGTCCAGAAATAAATCCAGCACGTGATACAAAATGTAACAAAGTATCACAGAGACCTTCATTGCCAGGACCCAATAAAACTCACTCACTCCTGTCAAAACGAAGTAACCCGAAACACAGAGGCAGCAAACTCTTACGGTCAAAATGTCTCGTAATACTTAGTAAATGAAGCCGGAAAATCACCCCATGACAGGAATTAAGTAACTGTTCATCCACACAATGAAATATTACACGGTAACTTAAATTCTTGTGAGTAGTTTAAAATAGTTCTTTGTTCAATATAAAAATATCAATGTACAAAACTCTCGAAATGTCATTATTCAAGCCCACGCAAGTATGTCACTTGTAAGGAAAGCAAACACCCAAACACGGATCGCGGACTGCTCTTCCTGCCTTTTCCTCCATTTCCCCTTTTCTTTAACAAGCGCTTGTCTCTCTCTCTATACAAGTTGTGCAGGAGAACGAGGACCAAACCTCCCCTCGTCAGCTGACTTGGGCGCCCCGGTGCCTTTGGGCGAAAGGGCCCCGCACGTGCCCCACCCCCTGCGGCCCTTGGGAAGGCGCAGCTGAGGGCGGCTGTGAGTCCTGCCCTGTCTGCGACTGACCCACCACGCTACCCTGCCTTTTCGGGTGAAGCGCACACCCTGCCTGCTCTCCTCCCGCCGTGGAGAAAAAGAAATTTCTTCTTTTGTGTTCGCTTTTACATTCATGCGGAATGTCATGGTTTGATCTCTTTTGAAAATTATCTTTCCAGCGTCCAAAAACTCACTTCACCAAAGACAAGAATGAAGCTCGGCAATAACGCTACCCCTCCGGGCCGGGCTGAACATCCAGCCACACTGAACGCCACGCTCTGCCCGCCCCCACACAACCCCCGCTCCAATCACAGCAGGGATGCCCCTTCGTTCCCAGGCCCCCCAACCCCCGACCTGGCCAAAGCAGAAAGCAAAGCGCCAAGGCGGGTTGGGACGCAGAGGCCGACCACCCAGCCCACCGCAGGGCTGCCGGCACGCTGGGTCCCGCCGACTCTCCTGGGGACTCAGGCACAGCTCGGTGTGCCCTGCCTTCTCTGTCCCCAGGTGTCCCCGTGCCAGGCTCTGTCCCCAGGTGAACTTTGAAAACCTGTCTCAGTGTCACTCCCTCAACGAGCCAGCCGCTGCTCTGGCCTCTGGGGTGTGCGTTCACCCTCGCACTCCGCACTCAGCTGGCCCACGGTCCCAAGGGGGGGGACACTCAGACACACGCCCCACGGTCACGGTAACACGGTGCAGGAAGAAGCCCCGCACCGCAGCCAGGGATGAAGGGTGCAGAGCCACCCGCCCGCAGAGCCGAGCTCTCGGTGACGCCTGCCCTCTCAGGCAGGCAGCACCTGAGAGCACAGACGGGCCTTCCGCCCTCACGGACACCTGCTCCGGGACGAGGGGCAGGGCATCCTCACCTCTTTCTTTGCACCGGTCTGCTCGGCAATCAGCTGGTCGAACACGGCCCCGAACTCCTCGTGGATCTTCTGCATCTCGTTGATGTGGCTCGCCACCTTGTTCATGGTCTTGATGGCCACTGGGGTGGGGCGGGCGGGACATGAAGGTGCCGCGTGGAGGTGCGCGTGCAGGCTCACGCGGGGCGGGGCGGGGAGAGGGCGGGGCAGGGCCGGCTCACCGTCCAGGTGGTAGTGCTCCTCGCTGTCGGCGTCGGTCAGGGAGAAGAGCTCGCGGAGCAGCAGCGGGTACTTGAGGACCCGCTGGATGGGCTTGATGAGGTAGGACTCCAGCGTGGCCGAGTGCTGCTGCTTCGGGTTCTGCGCGTCCAGGAAGGCCTTGAACGCCGCGTCCGTCCTGGCTGCGAGGGGACACGGCCTCAGTCCCAGGCCCTTTGCAGGGCTGGGCGAGGGGCAGGGGGCGGGGGAGAAGGCCTCAGACCGGCCGGAGGTCCGGTCCCATCCGTGCGCCTCGGGGCGCCGGGACCGGAGTCGTCTAAGGGAATCCAGGGTTCGTGAGCCCCGGGCTGCTCCCCCTCCTGCTGGGGTTCAGAACATCCTTTCATCCTGACGGCTTGACAGCTGGGGCCGCGCCAACTACAGGATTCTGCCCCTGCCCAGCCCGGCCACCCCGGGACTCACCAGGGGGCACCCTCCTCATGCACACAACCGATCCAGGACCCCCAGCCCTCCCCGCCCCAGCTCCCCAGGGCTGGCGGCAGGCAGCACAGTCCCACTGCGCGCAGGGCCCTGGGCTTGTTCAGCTTGCCCGGCCTCACTCGCCGGAAAGGCTCCAGCCCAGCGTCCCTTCGGGCCCCCTCTCTGCAGAGTACACCCTGTGCCCCACCATGTGGCCCCGTGTGGCCTGGTGCGTAAGCCCCCGAGAGGAACCAGGCTCCACTGGGGCAGCCGCCTCTCCTCCTTCCAAACAACAAGGGAATGGGCTTCGGAGTGAGTGACCAGGGAACTTGCGTGCCAGGGAGGGGTGGCCAGGCCCGGAGCCAGGGCATGAGAAGCCCTGCCCTCTGAGGGACACCCTGAGTCCTCGAGTCCCCAAGCACAGCCACGGACAGCTAGCCCACCACGCCCATGTCACGTCAGGGCGTGAAAGGTGGGGGGGGTCCCGGGCCCGTGGGCTGGCTAGGTGGTTGCGCCGGCAGCCCAGCGGCTGGGGAAGAATCCCAGCTGCTGCTGTTCTCGGCCTCCCCTTCACCCTCCTGGCATGTCTGGCTGTTAGAAAAATGTAGGTCAGACCTAATGTTTTAAAGCGTAATTTGAAAGACAAGATAATATTCTTCAGCTGCAAACAGACATTATCATGGAAACCCTACAAAGGCAGAACTTAATCCAGCTGTTTAAAAATAGCACAAACGGCCCCGAGGACGGTGACAGGCGCATCACCTCCTCGCGGGGCGAAGGGCTCCAACACTGCTGCATCAGCCGCCCGGCAGCAACCGGCGTTCAGGCAAACAGTAAAGAGACACACACACGCACGCACACACATACCCCCGCGTGACCGACGCAGCGTGTGCGGGAGGGAGGAGCCAGCCACGCGGGGACCCCGCATCCCCCTGTCAGCCCCGGGCTGACCCGGGTCCCGGCAGAGGTGCTGCCTGCGGGCAGGCTCTGCCCTGCGGAGACCTGCATGGGGCTGGCACACGCAGGGACAGGGTCACATCGAGCCGGCTCAGTCCCTCCAGCAGTGAGCCCAGCACACGCGGACTGTGCGCCACGCAGCCCCCGTGACGTGGCAGGGACAGCAGGCTGTGTCCAGAGGCCCCTGGGGCCAAGCTTTCCACTGGCCACACTGTCTTCCAAGCAGCTGTTTCTCTGACCCTCTCGCACGTCAGACAATCACACGCTGACCTGTGAACGCAAAAGCCCTCTCTGGACACTCCGAGGGGGCTCAGGACCGTCCAGAACACTCAGGGAGAGGGGCTGCCAACCTCGAAAGCCTGTGCTGGTCTATCTGAAACATCCCTGCAACCTGAGCAGTGCTCGTGAGTAGGCGGAGCAACAGGAGGGGGGCGGTACCACGCACCCAGGGCAGGAAGCGTGAATTCCGCACCAAGGTGAACGGCGGGTCACAATGCAATCAGTGAAGAACGAGAGCCGAGCCCAGAACCTTGAACCCGGTGCATCTGTGGGATGGCACCACGCCCGCTGACTCTGGCCCAGCGCAGCGGGGACAAGGCTCTCACGCCGAGGAAACTGCGTCTCTCGGCCCTCGGTGGCGGCCCGGGGAGCGTGCACCTGCCGCATCGATGGCTCCCTGATGCTGGTCCAGAGGCCCCGCCCCAGCACCCGTGCCCCCAGGCCGTACCTTTCACCAGGACCTTGGGCACCTCCGTGTGGCTGGCGCAGAAGGCGCTGTACAGCTTGAAGCGGTCAGCGTAGTACAGAAAGGAGCCCCCGAGGGAGAACAGCACCTTCTGGGGGGGGAGAGAGAGCAGGTCGGTGCGCGCCGGGCCCTGTGCGCTGACGGGCGCCGACTCTGGCCTCCTCAGCAGCAACAGCGCAGACAGCGCTGCTGGCCAGGCGGGGCTTTCAAAGGGCCCACGGGGGCGAGCGCATGTTCATGGGAAACCTGGCCGGCGCTTGGGGCCGGACCTACATTGTCTGATTGGCTCCTGGTGGCAGGAAGTACAAATACTCCCGAATTCGAGAACGCATTTCCCTGGTCATGACACCAGCCTCGGCCTGGGGAGCCAGGTCCCCCACCAGCTCCCCACTGCCCCTGACAAGCGGCACTGGGTGGAGGCCCTCCCCCAGGAGCTGCCTGCCCCGAGGTGGGGCGCTTCTATCCTATGTTTCATCTAAACCCGTGAAATAGGCCTCAGAAGAAAACTTTCTGTGGGTTTCTCCTTAACCTGGTCTTGTTTAGAGAGAGAGAGAGATGCTGCTTATTTGGGCTTAAAATTGAAAGGTTCTAAGTCAGAAAATGAGGTGTGGGAAGTAAGTGATCACCGGGGTCCCGAGCGTGCAGTGTGGCTGATGGCCGACACCGAGGACACCGATGGACTGAGTCCGCACAGCCACCGACGGGAGCAGAGGCCGAGGGGGCCTCCCCATGCGCGACCTCCCACCGCGGCCTGGCCCCGACTGTGCGGCGTCAGCACAGACGGTGGGGCTCCGCAGGTGCCGTCGCCCTTCAAGCCGCACCCGGCCGGTCAGGATGGCTTGGACCAGGGCGGCCCGGCCTCACCTACGGGTGGCCAACGCGTGGCCAACGCGTAGCCTGGAGCGAACGCGGGATGCCTCCAAGGAAGGGATCCGAGGGCGAGGCAGGGACAGGCCGCCCGCAGCCTCCCAAGGGGACGATGAGAAGCGTCTCTGCTCACGGAGGTCCCCGGGGCAGGAGTCCGTGGCACGGGGAACTGAGGACACCTCACTAACAGCAGCAAGGCCAAAGGCCCCACGGGCGCAGGACCGAAGGTCACGGCAGGCACGGCCTCCAGAGCAGCAGCGGCGATGAGGACGCAGCGCTGGGGGCCAGGGAACTGGCGCGAGAGTGCACCGCCGCCTGGGACCGAACCCGACCTCCAGGGCAGCCCGCCGGGGCGGCTCTGCGCCGGGGCGGGTGGACTCACCTTAAACTGATCGACCTTCTCGAGCTTCTCCAAATCCGGTACCAGCCGCACTCCATCCTCCAGAGTTCTGAGGAATTCTACTTGGAACGCCACCATTTCGGTCAGATTCCCAAACAGCACGTCAAGCTGGAAAAGGAAGGAGGACTTGATCTCTTTCCCGTTTCATTAATTCAGAAACCGGACCTGCTTCTGATTTCAAAGTTCTCTTATCGACACGTACCAGTTAGGATCACGACCCCGCCACCGAGGGCGGGGCAGCCCCTGCTCTCCGGGAGCAGGGCTGTGGCCTGTCGCGGTGCAGTGAACCCGGACTGCCCGCGGTGGCTCCGCCCGCCCCACCGGCCTCCCCGCCAAGCCCGCTGCCCCGCGACCCTCTGTGCGCGGGCGGCCCCACGGTACCTCATCCTGGGTGAGGAAAGTCTCCTTCTGCAGGGGCCTGAGGTACCTCTCCATGAGGCAGTTCAAGTCCTGCGGGCAAGACCGCGTGCCGTGAGCGCGCCGGGCGAAGGCCTCTGAGGGGCCTGGAGGCGCAGGCAGGCGCTGCCCCGTGCGGGCCACCCCCCAGTGCAGCCCGGGAGCGAGCGGCCCCGCGGCCCCACCTCTGCCACCACCGCCCACGGCGGGCGACGCGGAAACGGGCCGCGTGCCGCCAGCACCGCGTCAGTGAGCGCGGGCAGAGGGCTGGGCCTGGCCGACCCTGGGGTTGCAGACCAACACGGACCATTCAAAACAGGCCGCGTCCTCATGACGCGCAACCGAGCTCCACATCGGAACACGCAGTCATCACGGATGCCGGGACCGTGGGGAACTGCACAGCCCTGTGTGTGCGCACAAACGCACACGGACTACACGGAAGCGACCGACCCGGCAGCAGCACGGCCGCCGGGACGAGCGATAACAACACAAGGACCCAGGCCCGACGCCCCCGGCCTGGACCCCGGTTAGATTTCCACGGTGGTAAACCTTCCTGGGCCAGAGTCGGCATTCACGGCGGTGAGCGCCGCGGGCACTGCTGCTACCTGCGCCATCGCTGACTGCTCATGGCACCATCCTCCACCCGGACAGCTGCAGACTCACCTCCGCCCGGCCCGCGTGTCGCGGGGAGTCGCTGTAAGAACTGACCTGCCTCCTTGGCGCTCGACGGGGAACGCTCGTGTTCCGAGTAACAGCCACGCGGCCTGGAGAGACCAGCTCGGCTGGCCCCGGTGGGCCTGTCGCCCGGAGGAACACACGGTGCCTGGCAGAGGGCGGGCAGCACACTCACCTTCACATAGGTGCGCTCTGTCTCCAGGAGCTCACAGATCACCTTGCGCAGCTTGTCGGCGTCTGTCAGCTGCCTCGTGGTGGCCGGCTGTGGCCCACTGGCGTCCTGGGGGGATGGGCTCGGGTCGCGGGGGTTCATCTCGTGTGGGCCGCAGCGGCTCGCAGCCCCCGGTCCCGCACTCTGTGGGTGGAGCACAGGAGAAGGGCAGGGTGGGTGAGCTGGCACTCGGGGGCACCCCAGCTGGCACGCGGCCTCCTCGCAGGGTGCGTCCATATTCCTGAACAGCCTCGGCTGAGCGTCATCTCCGCTGCTCCCAAAGGGCTCCCCACAGACAAGAGCCCCCCACCCAGCGCGCAGACCAGCCCCCACACCCACCGATGACGCACACCCACTGCCCGCACGCCGGCATCCCTGTGCAGCGGCAGACACGACGAGGCCCAGAAAGGGCACGCGGCTCCTCCAGGGTGGCACAGCCCAGACGGAGCGCCTCCGTGCGGACCAGGCCACCCCACCCGCCCCGCAAGGGGCTGGGTTCTCCACCAGGAGGCCAGATGCTCCCCCAGACAGAGACGGAAGAGATACAGGGACGTCGGCGCATTTCACCCAGGCGTGCCGATCACCAGACGCCCAGGCAGTGTGCCACACACACTCGAACACAAGGGGAAAGACTTTACCAGCGAGAGCCTCCCTGGTTCTGCCAAAGCTGGTACCGAGGTGACACCCTGGACAATGACAGATGCCCACAGGCACAGACGTGTGACTCCTCCCCACACAGCTGCTTCAAGGGCAGACAAACACCACCCCCCTCGCAGGCTTGGGGGGTTGGTGGCAGGCCCTGTCCCCTCCTAACCTCCATCTGGTTTGGGACACTGGGGTCCTGAAAGAGGAAACGGCTCCCCGAGCGCACAGGCCGTGGACACCCAGGCCCCCCGCCGCCCCGCGGGCCTCCTGGGCCCAGCGCCTCCCGCAGGCCAGACCCTGTCGGCCGGCTGTGCCCACAGCGCGGTGTTTGAGGCGCTCTGCGGGACACGCCGAGGCTGTTCTGCAGCCCGAGCTCCCATCCACGGCTGTGCCCAAACGCACCTCCTGGAGTGTGAGGGGGTCTCCCCGGAAGCCGGCTGCCCACAGTTACTGGCTGCTCTCCGGCTCCTCTTGCCTCAGCCATCCTGGGCACGAAGCACCTCCGGCAGGGGCACGTGCAGGGCTGGGCCCCTCACCCACCTGCTCTGGGGCCACCGCGGTGCCCAGAGGTGGGAGCCGACCCTGATGCCCCTTCCCCTCGCAGGCTCGGCCGAGGGAGAGGGACGCCCAGGATGAGGCCACCTGCCTGGGACCGGGAGGGGCAGCCAGGACCCAAGTCTGGAGCAGCCGCTCCGACCCTCCGACCACCACTGCCATCAGCACTGGCCACCCTGCCGAGGGGGACTGGTCACCTGCCCCGTGGCACTTGCCCATGTGTCCTAAGGAATCTCCTTCCGACACCGAGGGCCCCACAAAGAAGTCCCCCTTCGGTGACGGGCCAAGGAGCACGCCAGTGGGCTGCACCGAAGGTGCACGGTGTCGCCGTATGGCTGCAAACGGTCCTACTCGGTTACGTGCGGGCTTTCCCACGAATTCGCATCCTTAAATGCACAGGTACACACGGCTTCAACGTGCAAAGCAGAAACAAGGGCAGACCCACTGGCAGAAACGCTCACAGGCGCTTAGACGGTCCAGTGGCCACTCTCGAGGCCGCTGCCCTACGGCACAGACACGCGGGGGACAACGGCTCACACGGAGGACGACCCACTCACCCCTGCCCTCCAGCGAACCCAACGGAAGCCTGGCCAGCCGGCCGGCTCCCAGACCCCAGCTCCAGGTCCAACAGGGCCCCCCGCTGCTGGCCACACATGCACGTTCGCAAGCTGCTGCCCTGCCACGGAGCCCACCGGGCCGCGGTGCAGCCTGGCAGGCCCAGCGCCAGCCGAGCTGCCGGGCGCAGTCCTGCCTCCCACCACCCGCCCCAGTAAGAAAAGGCAACAGCTGCAACCTTGCAGTTGGGACCATACCACACGAGGTCAGACGTGCCGAAGACACCGCCCTCTCTGGCCTCCCCATTCCCTCCCCACCGGAGAGAGTCCCAGAAGGTGGGATGGGTTTCTGGGCTCCCACTGCCTCTGCTCCACCACGCATACCTTCAGGCCTCCATTTCAGGGGGGCAGGCAGGGACCTGCCCCCCTCGGTCTGAAACAGGCCCAGGGAGCTCCAACTAGGGGTAGGTGGGCTGGGCCTCTGTCCCTCTAAACCCCCCCCACCCCCAGTTCCTGAAGGAGACTAGGCAACACCTTCAGCGCCCCAGGGGACACCTAAAAATTCCTGTGACACCTGAGCTCAGAGCCTCAGGCACCCTCTCCTCCCTGGACAGGGCCCCAAGCTGAAGACTAAGTGGGGGGAGAGGAGCAGTCTCCCGCCGCCGGCAACGCCATCGCCGTAAACTCGCAGGCTGATGGCCAGGAACGGACTCCACACGGAGGCAGCCTTTTTACTGTCGGTTACAAGCTACTTAAGTGAAAAACTTAAAAACGTGGAATCAGGTTATAACGCACGTGGTGTCGGGCATTTACTTCCAAGGCTCTTAATAAAGTTCTGCTGGTAAACAACTTAGAAAGATGTCGAGAATTTTGTTTTACCGAACTATCACCCCAAAAACTCCTTAGCAGGAAGCAGAATAAGCTGATCTGCTTTAGAACGCATCTAGGGATTTACATATTTCGGCAGCTCCTGTGTCACCCTGCCCCCACCCCCGCCCGTGGTCAAAGGACATCGAACTCCACCCAGCCCCTCCCAGCGTGGCTCCAGGGTCGCGGGGCTGTCAGAGGGGCCAGAGCCACCTACATCAGACAGCGTGAGGACCACGACTCCAACCCTGGGGGCTACCTGGTGTCCCCATCACCCCACGCCCAGCACGGGAGCCAGATGCACCCAGACAGGGCGCCGCCCGGGGAGGTTCTCAAGGGACCCCGAAAGCCCAGGACTGGAGGGGGCAGAGCCCAGGTGCCTCCTGCAGGCGAAGGACCAACCTGACCTGTGGCAGGACTGGGGTCATCACCCTAGAAACAGAAGCCCACCCAGCCCTCAGAGCTGCCCCAGGTCAAGACTAAGAATAACCCAGGGACACGGAGAGAAGGGCGCAGTGGGAGGCGGGGGACATGGTATGCAACACCACCTTCTCCCTGAGATGAAAAGGAAGCTCAGGCCAGCCTGAAGGGCCCCGTGGACCGGCTGCCCCCGCTGCAGATCCTGCCTGCAGGGGGCTCAGAGTTTTAGAACTGTCCCTTTGAGGCTCAACAATCAAACACCCCCCCGCAGACTTCAAGGGGCCAGCGCGACCTAGAATCCGACAGCCTTCCCTTAGGCCTTCTGGAGACGCACCCTGCAGGGACGCGCGGCCCAGGAGGCAGCAGCGGCCCCGCAGCCCCCATCACCTGCAGGCGTCCTCTGAAAAGGACTTTGCGGAGAAGCGTCCAGGGACAAAGGCTGCTCAGATAAATGAGCCACACTCGCTGTCACAGTCTCCGTTGCCTGAAGTGACACGGAGTCTAACAGCTGACAGGCTCTGACGTGGAACTATTACAGCCCGACTGGACCCTGGTGACTTGCTCCGTACCACCCACCCACCAAGGTTCCTCACGGGGGTCCAGCCGCATTGCGGGGACCAGCATGGACCAGGCCGGTCGTCCGCACGGACCATGAACACTCCCCTAAGCGACCCTTCCCAACCCACCTGCTGCTCAGGCACCCGGGCCCCAGAGTCAGAGCCACCCAAAACGTCGGGAGGCGGGCACAGCCTCCCTCCAGTGGTGCCTGCAGCCCCTCGGGCACCCCAGGGACGCGGGATGGGGGACGCCGCCGCCCTGCCAGTAACACACTCATCTCAACAACAGAAAGACAGGGAAATGCAAACAGCAGGGGGAAAAACACACCCTTCTGCCATTAAGAAAGAAAACACCGATATCCCTGCATTCCGACTGCCGGCACCCCACCCCCACGCCAAACTGCACTCCTCCCCCCATCCAGAGGCACAAAGACGGGGACAAGGAGAAACGGGACACCCCAGATCACCCTCCTCCGTATCGTTACCGAACGCAGCCGAACAGCATTCGAACGTGCTCACCAGGCGGAGGGGCCCATCGCCAGGGGCCCCGGCCCCGGGGGGCATCCTGGGCTTGCGCTTTATCTTCCACAGCGTGGCCATCTCAGAAGCACATCCCTCCGGTGGCCCCACCTGCCGAGCTCAGTGCCGAAGCCGAAGGAGGGCCCTAAAAGGCTCGGCAGGCTCCGCCGAAACCCTTCTGCTCCCCAGAGGGGCCGCTCCCACGGGACTGGCCCTGCCCGGCGGGACGCTCGGCCCCATCGCCGCAGGGACGGGGCGGCCCCAGCGGCTCCAGGGCGGCCGGCGCCCTTGCTGAGGTGTCAAGGACCAAACCTCGGACAGGAACCGTGACCTGACGGCACCTGGCCGGCCAGCCCGGGTTCCAGAGAGAAAGGACCAAGGGGGGGAGCGTACGGGCAACGCAGACACGTTTCCCGGGACAAGCCTGCGGGGCGGGCCCGGGTCAGCTGACCGGCCGGTGCCCGGCGTGCGCACCTTCCCGCACCGCGCACCTCTGAACACGCCCCTCGCGGAGCGGGGAGCAGCTCCGGGCCTCTTCCCCAACAGTTTCTATTCTCACACCCCCGCTAGCGCTGTCGTTTAGCAGGGCAGACGTTCCCGACACGGTCACAGTGGGGATTAAAAAGAAAAAGACGATTTTCAGAAGGAAAATGTTCTGAAAATCACCCGACACGTTGGCTCCATGGAAACATCCCGGGCACTGCCGGGCCCGCGGCCGCACCTGCCTGCCTGCACTGATCGGCGCCCCTTCCAGAGACAGGCCGCCGGGATGGGAGCGGGGCCGTGCGCAGCGCCCTTTGAGGTTCCCCCCGCAGCGGCGGCCAGGGGACAGAGGCCAGGGGACTGAGGCTACCCACAAAGGGAAAGGCCCAGCTGGCCCCCCACGGTGGGCAGGCCCCACCCCCAGGATGTGGCATTCCCGGCCCCCACCTCTCAACAAGCCCACAACCATCTGCTCGTGCAACCCCCAAAGGCCACGCAGAAACAAAAACTCTGTAAAACAAAAACGGAAAACACGAAACCCCGACATGCGCTCGCTCTATCCTGCCCGGTATTTCTTAAAACAGTTCACTGAGGAAAAGCAGCAAAACCGTCCCATCAACAGCTGTCACGCATTTTGCCAAAGTGAAAAGTAAGTACTTGTTTTACTTCATTTATGTTTGCGTATCCACTTATTCATGCATTTCCACACCCCGCCTGCTGCATGCAAAGCCACCCTTCCCTGCTCAGGCAGCTTCCAACACAAAAAGCTTCACTCCATTCTCCAGAAAAAATACACCCTGATGTCAGAGGTGCTTCAACAAGATACTTGGCCTAAATCGAGAACCCAGGATACACATGCTTGCTCTGACTTCAAACCACAAAGAAGGCCTAGGCCGCTCTGGCCTGAGGAAGCTGCAAGGGCAGCTGGTGCGCACACACCTGACCCGGCTCAGCGCACCACCCACCCGAAACCCTCGAGCAGCGGGGTGGGGGTGGGAGGGGCCGGGAGGTTTCAGCAGAGCCGCTCACACTAGGCTTGGTCTTCCCACCTCAGAGCTGGGCAGCCTTCAGTAAGTTGCTTAACCTCTCTGTTCCTGTGCGAGAGCAACAGCAGCCGTCTCTGGTCTCTGCAGGAGTGGGGTTGGGAGGGTGGGCGCTGACCAGGAGCAGCGACCAATCTGCTAACAAGGCGCCCAGCACGACACTCACTCACTCACTCCCAACACACAGCAGGGCCCGCTCTCCAGTCTGCAGTTTTTCCTTCCGAGTATCCTAAGCAAGAAACCCAGTCCTCAAAGGGCTTGAACTTAAGTCAGGCACTTGGGTCACGTGACTCTGATTCAAATAAAGATGAGCTCTGAATTGGACAAAACCAGGGAGCATTTCCAGGTGCAGCCTCACACAGCGCGCCCCAGCCCCACGAAAGGACATGAAGTGGCTGCCTCCCTGCAGCCCCATCTGACCCTCAGGCGCAGCAACTGCCCCCCTGCGTGTCCCCACAGTGACACGCAGCACTGGAACGCCCTCTGCTGCAGGCGAGCTTAGGGCTTCGCATTGAAGGGGGCGGGGGCGCGCACCCCAGGCAGGCGGACATCCCCCGGGGGGTCGAGGGACAAGGCCCGGAGCCCGCGCCCCCTCTCCTGCCCCGACTCCCTGCGCTTCCCCGGCTTCCCCGGGACCGGCTTCCCCAGGACCGACCTCAGCCGACAGCCAGGCAGAAACGCCCCGAGTTAATAACGAGCATTCGGTAAGCAGAGGGTCAGAGGAGGAAAACCAGCCCTGTTCCTAAACCGCACTAGAAGTTCAGATGTAGCGTTTTTAGATTCAATAACAAAAGGGCCAAATAAACACCCTTCAACATATCCTCAGTCTGGAAATTAACTGTTTCCGTTGAGGGCGACTGACCCTCCCCCACAAAAAGCGCCGCGGAGAGTGAAGCCACAGGGTAACCCAAGTTTGCGTTTGTTTGCTCGGCTCCCGGGGGGCGGGGCCTAACCGAGACACGCCCAGCTCCGCCCGCCTGCGCTTGCGCTAGCACCTCGGCCCACGCAGCTCACACTCGCTTCCCACGCCGCTGCGTGCAGTGCTCGGCCAGGGAGGACACGACACCCGCACTCGGGAGAGTCGCGCGGGCCGCGCAGGCTCTGAAAGGACGGCTCACGTCCGGGCGGCGCGCCTCCGTCCTGGGCCTGCGCCGTACCCGACCGGCCGCCCCTCCAATGACGCCCCTCCGGTGACGCCCCTCCAGTGACGGGGCACGGGCAGGAACCAGGCCGGTGCTGAAGATGGGGACCGGTAGGTGCCCAACGGAAGAGCGGGAGGCAGGCAGGGCGGTCCCCGTCGACTTGCCAACACTGCGGTAAAGGAGCCTCGAGGCACACAGCACCGGAACCCACGCACTGCTCTGGCTGGGGAAGGGTCTTCGGGCACAGGGTCCAGGGTGTGGGGGCTGTGCACTGGAGAGGGGATGAGACGAGGCTGCCGCCCCGGACTCGCTGGGACGGGGATAAAAGGCCAGGAACTGGGGGAACGAAGCCGCTGCCCGAAGGTCGGGAGGGACGTTCTATGGCACCGAGCCACAAAAACACTCTCCCCCTCCACGTGAAGATGCACACTGTCCCCAGGAGCTGGGCCCGCACGCGGCAGAGCCCCTCACAGAGA
Organism: Anoura caudifer; assembly: GCA_004027475.1. Taxonomy (NCBI): domain Eukaryota; kingdom Metazoa; phylum Chordata; class Mammalia; order Chiroptera; family Phyllostomidae; genus Anoura; species Anoura caudifer. The sequence continues at coordinate 27,568 of PVKU01005405.1, read as the reverse complement.
CACAGGTCACGAGTCCCCGGCGCAGGCCCGCGAGTGGCTGAGAGGCCGTGTCACAACCTGCGAGCGGAGGGACTCCCTCCCACCTGTGCTCCTGTGAGCGAGGCTGCCACACGGATGTGCCCCCTGGCCCGGGGGGCCCGTTAGAAGCGAAACCGCTGGGGCCGTGGGGGGCTCGAACCACACGTGCGGCAACGGTGCCGAGTCCAGGACCAAGACGCGGAGGTGGAAACGGAGAGCGCTCACCTTGCTGCTGTGGTCCGTGTGGTCGGAGGACTCAGCGTCGGGCCCCTCCGTCTCCTCGGGGGCCGTCTCTGCGCTGCTGCCCTGCCTGCTGCACAGGCCGCGCCCTGCGGGGGGGAAGCAGGAGAGAAGGTGAGTCCGCAGGACAGTGACCGCCCCCAGCCCGCCTGGGGGGCGGGGCAGGAGCTCACCCACCGCCCACACGTTGTCACGCCTCTGAGCTCCAGCTTCAGCACCTTGGCTCACCGGCAGTTTTCACCACGTTCACTGTCATACTGATCTCGTTATTTTACGCAGAAGCATATTTTTACTGTATTTAACATAACAACAGTTACCCTAGCCCTGGAAATCCCCTTGTGGAAGCTCCGACCCCCAACGTGCACATCTGGAGGAGGACCGAGGCCCAACAACACCCAGGGCAGCTCCAGGATCTGCACTGGCTGAGCCTGGCAGAGCTGGGACATGGGGGAGCACCGCCGGCCCGTGATCTCGCTGCGCACGCACTCGGGAGGAGACAGCATCGCTTTGCCCTGTGGGGCCTCCCCGGGCTGAAGAGCGTCTGACCCAGGGGGCCACATAAGCACATTCAGACCAGGCAGGTGTGGGGTCAGACCCGACACCCCGCCCTTCTTACATGCTCCCTAATGGCCCTGACGGCACCAAGTCCACGGGCCGTGCTGGAGAGGCGGCTCCAGCCACCTGGCAGACACTGGCACTCCAACCAGGTGGGCACAGGATTCCCTGACCTGGGGTGTTGTCAGCGCGAGGGAGGCACACAGGCAGAGACAGGCAGACGCCAGCGCTTGCTGCCTGGGACAGTGGGGCCGAAGACACAAGGAGCACACACCACGAGGGGCAGGAGGTCAAGTATCACCGAAACGGAACCTTTCCTTTGTCGACAGGCTGCACAAATGGAGGAAAACACATTCCAGGCTGGGAAGTCACCACCCGCATACCTAAGCAGCAAAACGTCGCAGGCCGGGGAACTCCTAGGACGCGCAGGCTCCCGTCGCCGGGCGCCCAGGCCTTTGCCCGCCGCTGAGGTAGAAGTTACCGGGAGGAGGAGAAAGGGCTGGCCGTGGAGGTGGGGAGAGGGGAGTCCACCAGACCCCTGAGCCCCTGCACAGATCCTGAGCTCTCCCCCACGCAGCCCAGGCCCCGCTCCGGCCAACAGGACAGAAGGGGAGAAGTGCAGATTCTGAACTCAGGCCCCAAGCCACGCCTTGCAGTTTCTGGTCTGGCGCGGGAGCCCTGAGCCCACCCCAAAGAACCCCAAGCTCACATATGAGACCTCAAGGACAGAGGGGACCAGCCCCTCCATGAAGCCACTGTCACCAGCCCAGGGCAGCCCACCTGTCACAGCAATATGAGAGACCCCAGGCAAGGACGGGGGGCAACCCTGCCCCCAGAACCACAGTGAGTGCGGGAAGGGGTGTGTGGAGGGGGGGCTGGGAACTGCAGGGCCACCTGCAGCCAGTGAAGGGGATGCAGCTAGGACAGCAGCTGGGCAGGAACAGGGGATCAGGGAGCAGGACCTGCCCTCTCGCCACCTGGCCATGGCCCTCGGGGCGCACCCAGCTGCTCGGGTTTTGGGGGCAACCCCTCCCCCAAGTGTCCTTCCCGACAGGAGACTGGCCTCCAGCAACAGACATTGCAGGGATGGCCTCAGCCCTCGGATGGTCCCGCCCACTGAGCACCGGCAGGTGAGCCGCCAGATGGCCCTCCCGCAGGGCAGTCAGACCAGGGCAGTCAGACCGGAACCAAGGGCAAGGCTGAGACGGGACAGGGGAGGGCCCGCCTGGTGCAGAGGAAGAACCAGGGGAAGCCTGGAGCGGGGGCAGGGGACGAGCCGGACAAGCGGGAAAGGCAGCCCTGGAGCAGCCAGCCTCCGGGGACCCGCGGGCCCCCGCCACACGGCCGCAAAGAAGGCTGGCCCCAGGAGCAGGTGCGCCCGCATCTCCGCTTTCCCGGATGACTTCGCATCGTGACGGGTGTTCCTGTGGCTGAGAACTCCTCTGCGGCAGGCACGGGGGACAGATGGCGAGACGGGGCGAGGAGCACGCCCCTGGGACTCACACCGCGAGGAGGGGCTGAACGCCCTTTGCCCTGTGGGGGCGGCGAGCGGTGCCCGGTGACTGAGCAGGCGCTGCCGACACCTCCGAAGGGGAACCGGTCTGATGGTTCACGGGGCCCCCTCTACCCGGGGCCTCCACCAGGGCGCACGGGGGCCTCCCTGTCCCGCAGTCCCTGCTCAAGCCCCTTCCTGCCATGGGGTCGCCCCGCCCCACTTCAGACTGCAGTCCCCACTGGGCATCAAGACAGCTGTGGCCAGGCTGTCAGAGGGCCGAGTCTCCGGCCCAGCGCCAGGCCCACCAGCTGTGACACACGGGCCTGGCATGTGTTACAGACACAGGGCGGGTGCTCGGCTACAACTCTGGGAGCCTGCTCTGCCGACTGGTCGGCAGAATTCAGGGGCGATGACGCCGCCCTGTCCCCGCAGAGGCCAGCCGGGTGGGAGTGCGGCTGGTGGGGCTGGAAACACAAGGCCACAGGCCCTGGGGCTGGGGTCGGACAGCTCGCACCTGTGTGGGGTGTTGCAGGGCTGCGGGTCCGAGTGTCTGTTCGAGGGTTCATCTCAGCGATGCACACGCTCAGCCAGGACACTGTTACTCAGTGGGGCACAAAGCCAAGGTTCAGGGAGAGCTCGCTGCTGTCCTCAGCTCTCCTCTCAAAGAGGGGAAACAGGTGCCAGGGAAGGGTTCTTGTGCTGGGATCCTCCCTTTTAAAGCCCTGTTCCGGCTGCAGGCTGGCGCCCGTGTGCCGATGTTCCCTGTGGCAGCCCGGACTGGGTGATGGAGGTCCTGGAGCCCACCCTCAGCAGCCGCCAGGCGGTGCCGTCTGCCAGGGAGAGCCTGGCAAGCACAGTCCCACCCCGAGAGCCAAACACTACGCCCTGTGAGGTGGGCCGGCTACAGGGCAGCCTCCCACAGGGGAACCCGGCCAGGGCTCCCAGCTCCCCAGGGTCCCTCACAGGCAGCAGGCCCTCCACCAGTGGGGCCGAACACCCACTGTGGCCTCTTTAAGGCGCTCCCAGCATTGCCCCGGCTGGGGGCTCGGTGGGTTGGAGCGTCCTCCCGTGCACCAGAAGGCTGTGGGCTTGCTCGCCAGCCGGGGCGCATGTAGCCGATCCATGTTCTTCTTCCCCCCTTCGCCCCTCTCGTTCTGTCTTCTGTCTCTCAAATCAGTAAAAATGTGCTGGGGTGCGGATTTAAAAAAACAGGTGGTCCCAGCACCAGGCCCCAGACCTGCCGCCCGAGAGGAGGCCTTGCAGTCTCCAGGACTCGTGCACGCCCGCGGAGGCCCGCCCGGTCCCCGCCCCTCCCAGCTGCTCTCCCTGTGGACGCTGCTGCCCCCTGCCGCCCCCACGCCTGCCCGCCCTCTCTCCAGCTGCTGCATCCTGTTTGTGCGCTTGCCCTTTCATCTTGCTCCTCAAATGGGGGCCAGGAAGTGGCTGCGACCAACGGACCCACCGGAAAGCAGAGGGGACCCAGCCGTGGCCGCAGGCCTGAGCGTTTGAGATGCTCCCGGAACTGATTCATGGTGAAGCTGGCAGGGAAACCGCACCAGAAAGCCACACCAGGACTTTGCTCCGCTGCTGTGCTCTCGAAGCAGCGTGGGACCCGTCTCCCCGGGCGGGCTTTGCTCGGGCGGGTCTGCGGGCGCCGCCAGACACGGAAAGCCGAAGTGGCCGCGGCATGAAGCCGCACCGCGATGCAGATGTGGGGACGTCCCCGCGCCTGGGGAATCACCGCGACTCCCACGATCTAGCTGACGCAACGCCTGGCGCGCAGCGAGCACCCCCCGCACGGCCAGGCAGGGTCACTCAGCCGGGAGGGGACCAAGCAGCGAGCAGCGCTGCCGAGGCTGACGCAGCAGTGCCGTGGGGGATTTGGCCCTCGGCCCCCTGAGGCAAGTCTGGAGGACGTGAAGGTCAGAGGGCAATTTTGAGACTCCAGCATGTAAATAAGAGGAGACCCGTATGCGCACTTGTATTCCAGAACAGCTACACGTGGAGAAGTATATTTTTAATTTTATAAAGTTTAGCCCTGGCTGCTATGGCTCGATGGATTGAAGGCCGGCCTGTGAACCAAAGGGTCGCAGGTTCGATTCCCAGTCTGGGCAGATGCCTGGGTTGCGGGCCAGGTCCCCGGTAGGGGGCATGTGAGATGCAACGACACATGGATCTTTCTCTCCCTTTCTCCTCCCTTTCTCCTCTCTAAAAACAAAACCTTTAAAAACCTAGAAAGTCTGACAAAACTTCTACGTTGCCACGTACCCACAGAGCGTTTCTGCAGCAAGGTGCATGAACGCAGTGACCACCTTCAAAGGGCCGGCAGCGAGCCGCTTGGTGCCAGCCGGCAGCCCATGTCTGCGGGGCCACAGGAAGTGCTGCAGCTCCGTGGACCCCGGGTCCCTGCCCCGGCATCTCTGCCCGCGTGGGCGCGAGGCCACGGGCAGAGCAGAAGAGCCCCAGCGGGGCTGTGCTCCCAGGAACCTGCATTTCCGAGGAGACAGGCCGCTGCCGACCCTGCCTTACTCCCCCGGCCCCAGGAAGGGCTCAGACGGGCTCAGCAACCCGCCGTGAGCAGCACACACATCCGGACTCCATAAACCCTAAGTCCCCAAATCTGCCTCCACGGCCCTTCCCGGTCCTGGGGCAGAGACAGACTCCTGCCAGAGCCGAGACGCCACCTTGTGGTCACAGAGCAGAACAGCCTCCGGGCCCCCACCTGCTGCCAAAGGCACGGGCCACGGCTCTCAGAATCTGCCTGGGCCGCGGGCGCAACCCCAGCGTGAGGAGCGGAGGGCGTCAGCAGGAATGGGTGCGGCCGCGGCCCTGGGGCCTCCGCGGAGCCCCGGGCGGGACGCCGAGTGCCTGTGTCCTGCCGCCGCGGCCTGCACTCGGGTTTGAACCAGAGGGCTCTTTTCCTTTGACCCAAGTTTTTCAAAGAAAAAGAATTCAAAACACCAACCCGCTGAGGGGTCCCCAGCTCCAGGGCTGGGCTGCTCAGGCCCCTCCTGCCCTCCAGGGCGCCGCCCTCGTGGGCCCCCAGGAGGGGCACAGGGCAGGTGCACTCAGGGCTTCCCTCGGCCTGAGTGCAAGGCCGCCAGAGGGGCCGGGAGGCCGGGGCTCCGCGCGCTGTCCACCCTGGGTGTCTCCTGTCCTCTGTCGCACGCAGCGGACGGTCACACACTCAGCAGCAGTAGGGCTCAGAGCCCCTCCAAGAATAACCAGCACTTCTGTGCCCCGATCTCTACCCACAGCCCTGAGACGGCAGGTCTGCCCAAGCCTCTTCCTCCAGAATGACCGGCAGCAGCAGGGCGGGGCTCTTCACGGGCGATGCAGCCCCCAGCACAAGGGTCCCTGCCTCGGGCACACGTCCCAGCCTTACCTGGGCTGCCGGAGAGGAAGGCGAGGGGGCTCTGGCTGGGGTCGACTGGGCCGTCGGCGCGGTGGGGTGGGCTCTCCAGCAGTGGGGTGCCCCCCTCCAGTGTGGGGCGCGTCCTCACCAGGAGGCCCAGGCTGGGCTGCAAGAGGAAGTCCCTGAGTGCCGAGGAGCTCAGGGTGCCAACTGCATGATTATTGATCTCGAGAATCTCATCTCCCGCCTTCAGGCCTGCAAGAGAGCAGAAAACGCTCAGTTTCACAAAGAGTCAGCGCAGGGGCGGCGGCTCCTCCTCTGTGCGCTGCTTCTCAGGGTGCCCCCTCCACTCTCTGCTGCAGGCCCCACAGCCAGGCACCCCCACACGAAGGTGTGTGCCTGCAAGTGGTCAGCGGGGGCCCCGGGTGCAGGAGGGTGCACCCCCATCCTGAACTCCCCAGCGGAGCCGATTCACTCCTCCACGGATCTGTGGGCTCCCAGCACCTGCCGATGTCTCCTCACCGCCAGTTCGGGCGGCGACCCTAACGTTTCGAGGAGAAAAGGCAGAAATGCTCTCCAAACACCCTGTGGACATGCTGTCCACACTCGCACGCACGTGTGGCTCAGCTACTGCCTCCTGGTCCCTTCTGTGAAAAACCCAGGAGCCTGCTTCCCCACGACAGAGGGCGTCCTGCTCCGAGTCCACGTGAAGACAGCAGCTTCTAGAATCAGCTCTGATCGCTTTCTACACACCCCCAACTCTCCAAAACTGCATCCGGACCTGGAGTGTCTTGGGGAAAGTCCCCAAAGGTTCTGTGACCTGTGCAAAGCAGGCTGGGAGAGCCGCCCACGTGTGGGACCCAAAGAGCAGCCCAGCCTTGGAGAGCAAGAAGCTGCACCCGACCCTGGAGCAGTTCCATCCGACAGCAGAAGAACATTCCAGAAGTTTGAGAAAGGGGGAGGTTAGGGAAGAAGATGCCAGTGTCCTTGCAGCTCAGAAGAGAGGAGTCTAGTTATTATTTTATAGACTCGCTGACAAACTTCAACGAGGTGGGGAGCTGCAGACACGACAAGCCAGCCAGGCCCGCGGGTGTCCCGAGCCCCACCTCTGGTCCTGCAGAACAGCGACCGCGCAGGGGCCGGCTCACCGCCAAGGTCCCCGAGTCACACCCCGGCCATCGGGGCCCAGGTCTGCGACTTTCTACCACAAATCACTCCAAGAAACATCCGGGGGCGGGGTGCAACGGGAGAGAAACAAGAGCGTTTTTCTCGTGCTGGGGCAGAATTCTGGGACGCTCACCAGTCCATTTCTAAGTAAAAGAGTTTAACATCACAAGATTTGAACTGTAAATGCAAAATCTCCATGTGAAAAGTTTATTTAATTTTTTTTAAAGCTTCTCTTGGAAACAACCCTTTTGGTTCCCCACCAGAGGAGGCAATGCAGGGGGAAGCCAAAGAGAAGCCTTCAGATCCAAAAGCGCCTGTGAGGTTTGTGGTTACAAAGTGCCAGGCCCGCTGTGACAGGTGGAGCAGATGTGCGGAGCTGAACGGTGGCCCCGGGCCTGGAGAGCGTGACCTCACTTGGAAACGGACCTTCGCCATTGTACTGAAGTCAGGGATCGCGAGACAAGGGGATGCGGGGAGGTCTGAGGGGCCCCAAGCCCTAAACAACGTTGACAACGTCCTTGCACGGCTTGCAGAAGAGACGCACAGAGAGGAGAAGCCGTGTGGGCAGGGAGGCAGAGACAGGCAGTGCGGCCACGGGCCCAGGGCCCCCGCAGCCGGGAGCGGCGGGAAGGGTGCCCCGCGCCCTCAGAGGCCTGGAGTCCAGAGGCCTGGCCGCCGGGACCGTGAGGGACCGGCTTCCGTGGCGTTTGGCCCCGGTCTGCGTAAAGCTGTCATGGAAGCTAACGCAGGGGCCGGCGGAGAGAGAGACAGCCCCGCAGGGCCGAGCAAGGGCGGGCCTCGCGGGGCCTCTGTCACACCGTCAGCAAGCAGCAGCCCTGTGACCGTGAGCACGAGCAGGCTCTCTCCCAGACCCAGACTCCTCATTAGTGGGAGGGCTCAGGGGTTAAAGGAGAGTCAATCAAACAAGCCTTGTAAGACTCTGAGCAAGAACTCAGGGAATACCAGCTCCCTACTGACACCTGGTGGCAGGGACAGGAACGCGCTCCTTCCATAGGCATCCCACTGGGTGAACTGGGGAAGAAGGGGCTGAGGCCACCACGCCCACCGGGACCAGGGATGCACGTGCAACACGCCCTTTGGGGCGACAGTCATCAGTGTGAGCACAGCCAAGGGCAGACCCAGCCCCGAGCAGGGCCGGGAGGGGCAGGCACACCGGAAGGAACCATCAGCCCCATACGGCACGCGCTGAAAGCCCCCGAGGGCCCCCAGAGACGGATACAAACACCAAAGCAGGGGCGTCGGCACCGGCTGGGTGCCCACTGGATGCGCCGCACTCGGCTGCCCGCCCCCAGCCGCACCACTTCTGGTCATCTCGGACCTCTGTCCCGACTCTCCCAGGGTGACCGCCGGCCTGTGCTCGGCACTGTGGCGGACGGGGGCCAGTCCAGACCTGGGCACCCCAACTCGACACCGGCAGCAAGGCTCTGCAGCAGGCAAACGTGGACAAAGCGGAGGAAGAGGAGGGCGTCCGGCGGCCGCGTGGGCCAGGCCCGGGAGGTCCCCACACAGAGACCTGAGCGGACACGGCACCCGAATCGCTGCCTGGGCACTGCCCATCCACCGGCCATTGTCAGGATGGCATCTGTGCCCAGTGGCAAATGGGCGCTCGGTCCCTGCACAGAGCAGAGCCACGCAGGGCTGGGACTCGGAGTGGGTGGCCAGGGTGCCTGTCTGCCTCCGGGGTCTGGAGTCAAGGAGCGGAACAGGCCGTGACTGAGGCCGGGGCACCTGGGCTCCCAGCCCCACGGCTGCCGGCCAGCACCCTCCCAGACCACAGCCACAGCACTCGGCCCCTGGGGCTGAGTGGAGGGCCTGTCCTGCCTGCGTTGGGCCGGACCGCAAGCGCGGGTATGCCCGGCTCTGCCCGAGAAAGCGGCCACGCCTCGAACCTGCTCACCCCGCCCACCAAGTCCGCTCCAGGACGGCAGCACACTCCTGCTCTGAGGGTCTCGTGGGCTCAGCAGCGGCAGCATGGCCTTGCCTGGTGTGGGCTGGAGCTCGGGGGCTTCCCTAGTCCTGCTCAGGGTGACCCAGGACCCCCAATCTGGCCTGGGTGGTGGGGAAGGATGGCCACTTCCGATGAGCGTGAATGTCCCACCGGAGTCCGATTTGAAACCCGGAAGTGGGACATTTCTTACACACCTAAGTTTGCGTGCAAATCCAGCCTCCGGGTTCCCGACGAGACAGAGCCCGCACGCTCATCACGGAGTGCCTGGCTTGTCCTTCCCACCCACCGAGAGGAAACCCGAAAGGCAGTTCCAGACAGACCCGACAGAGCACACCGCGGCTCACCTTTCTTGGACGCTAGCCCAGTGTCCTTCACGCTGTCCACGTAGAGCCTCCGAACGCCATCTTCGTCCTCGGAAGAGAGAAAAAACCCTGGGAACACAAGACGGAGGGGACATCACGCTCTGAGTCGGGGCCGGTGGCAGCGCTGCTGGGGGGCGGGGGAGGGGATGGGGCTCAGGGCGGCCATCTCCCTGCTCACACGGCTTCCCAGGGCGGAGAGAAGGGTTTTCAGGTCACTCTGAAGGAAGGCACTGCCGCCAGGTGCACCGTCCTCACGGTGCCCAGCGACGCCAGCGGAACACAGCTGTCTCATTTACCCGGCCTGCTAGCAAACGCCACACTGCCACCCCCGCGGGCCCCTCGGTCTGCGTGGTAAACCCCGCCCCAGGGCGTGTGTGTCAGTCCCTGTGTGCTGCCGAGCGGGTGCCGCTTCACGCTGACAAGGCAGCAGACAGGCTGGGCCACCACTCCCTCCAGTCCAACCCCATCGGGAGGCCGAGCGACTCCACGCTCCACCGGCGTCTGCTCATCTTGCACTTGCCCCAGATTCAGGAGTGCAGAGCCCACCGGCTAAAGAATCCTGGGCTCTGCTGCATCCTCCAAAAACAGGGCGAACAGGCCCCCAAACAGCAAGTGGTTTGGGGGTCTTGGTGTTCCCAGTCCTCCGGCTACAGGCCTGATCACCTCTGTTCCTGCGCAGCAGGTCTCACCTAGCGTCTGCCCTGACCGACCAGTGGGCAACCACAGCCCCGCCCCCCGGGGTCGGGCACCGCGGCTGCGACCCCCACGTCCCCGTCCCCCCGGGGTCGGGCACCGCGGCTGCGACCCCCACGTCCCCGTCCCCCCGGGGTCGGGCACCGCGGCTGCGACCCCCACGTCCCCGTCCCCCCGGGGTCGGGCACCGCGGCTGCGACCCCCACGTCCCCGTCCCCCCGGGGTCGGGCACCGTGGCAGGCACGGTGAAGGGCGAGGGAAATGAACACAGTTGTGAGATGCGACATAGCTCAGCTCCGGGAGAAAAACGGTCCCGTGCGGCAGATGCGTCTTGAGGCTGGAGACGGAGGGGACGCGGGGGCTCAGACAGCCAACGCGCAGGGAGGAAGAACGCCGGATGGTTCGTCACGGAGCTGCGGCGGGAGGAGCATCTGTCTTCTGCTCGGTCCACGGGTCCAGGAAACAGGCCCCTACATGCAGGCCCAACTGCCAACCGCCACCACCCACACGGGCCAGAGCTCCCGGACAGACGGACGCAGGCCGCGCCGGCCCGACCTGCGGACCGGCCTGAGTCTCCGCCGCATCGGATCGCTGTGAGCGCCGTTCCCAGGCAGCTGTGACTCCCGGGCGACTCCTCAGGAAGCCCCCACTCCCGTAAAAACAAGCTCGCGCACGAGCTGGGCTTGACATGGGGATGTTTATCTGCATTTCTGTTGTGAACTTTTTTCCCTTTTGTCTATTAGGACAGATGCGGAATCAAGAGCTACGTCAAGGGGAAGAATGGATAGAATCCATCCAACTTCAGGCATTTTTCTTGCTAAAACGCAGCCTTTCTGGAAGCGCTGAGACCAACACTTTCCTCTGTTAAAAGCAGCCAGGGAGCAGCCTGAACAGGAGGCGCCAGGCGAGGTGCCAAGGCTGAGAATGCGGAGCCACATGAGGCTGAGGGACGGTGGCGGCTCCGCGGCCTCCCTGCCAGGCCTTCCTTTTCCTTACCGAAAGGTGAGGAAGGCATGGCAGCCCGGCCCAAGGGCTTCAGGGAGCAGGACGTCCCCCGGGCACTGGGGGGCCAGAAGGGTCTGGGGTGCAGCGCCTTCGGCAGGTCACGCCACAGGAGGCGAGCGATCGCAAGCAGGCTCAGCACGGCAGCCCGGGCCCGGCATCCCTGGGGAGGGCCCCGTCCCCCGCAGGGCCCATGCGCCTGGAGAGCTGCTCTCCCCGCAGCCAGCCCCCGCCCCTGGGCCTCAGCGCCCCCAGGGGCAGCCCCAGCACACACGCCCTGGGAGTCGGAGGGTCGCAACCCCCCCTCGTAAGCACACGAGGAAGACACAGCACTTCAACAGCTGCATGGTTTTGCGGAGACCAGAGAACACGGGGGCTTAACAGCGTACGTTCAAGCCAGGTTTTCTCTCCTCTTGATTGGGACAGGACATTCCAATCCCGGCAAACAAATGTGACTTGGCCCCGCACAGCTGCCAGGGGGCGGAGAGGAGGATGCCAACATGCCCCCCACCCCGGAAGCTCATCACGGCGCCAGCTGGCTCCTCTGAGCCCCCGGGAAGAACGGATGAGCGAGCGCGATGGCCGGGAACAGGCTCCTGTGCCGAGCCTCCAGAGGACGGCACGCCCGGCCATCCGGGACCCCAGAAAAACCACGACAACGGAACAGACAGAGGAGGACGCAGGTCCCGAGTCCAGGAAACACCGGCCCTCGCAGTGCGACACGTGCCAGCACCGGTGACAAAACGGGGCCGTGACAAAAATGCAAGAGTGTGAGACCCCCCAGGAACGGGGGGCGGCGTGGCTGACGGGGCGGCCGAGGGGACCACAGCCGGCCACCCACGCAGCTGCGTGCGCTCTCTCCAGCGCACGGCGGGGCCGGCCGCCCTGCGGCTGCGGCGGACAGGACACAGGGGCACATTCCAGGCTCCCCACCTCCTCCGTGGTGGCGGCTGGGTCACGTCCTCCCCCTGCGGCTCGGAAGGGGCGGCCGGCCCTCGGTCAGCGGTCAGACTTTGGTGAGTCGGCACTGCCCGCGGCGTAGACACAGGCTGAACTGGGTGTACGGTGGACCCGGGCAGGTGCCGCCACCGTCCGACCCGGCGGCGGAACTTGGAGCCGCCCCAGTTCCGGGCAGAACGGCCCCAGAGGCCCTTGGCTGGACCGTGTGTAAGCGTGTGTGTACCGGAGACCTGCTTTAACTTGAAAACGCCAGGGATCAGAGAAACACACACATACCGTAATTGTCCCCAGCTGCGTCTGACTTCTCCATCTGGATGTTCTGAGTGACTTTGGGACAAATTTCAATTTCTTTGTACAGCTGAAAATTACAAAGAAGAGTCTAATCAGGACTTTATTATAAATGACACTTTAGAAATAGTCATCATCTTGTAAGTCTGTATTTTCACGATCGATGATTGAAGGCAGATTTTCATCACATCCCAGGGTTTTTACCGAACCCCTTACATCATGCCCCAAACTTAGCAACAGTCCCAGTCTCCAAGTCATTCCTCAACACGCCGCTGCCTGACGCCAGATGTCTCTTCTCACCCTAACGCCACCAAAAACCTCCTGTGCTGGAAAAGTTATTAAAATCAGAGGAGGCCCTGCCAGGTGGCCGAGCTGGTGGGCGTGCCCCGTGCATCAGAAAGTTACGGCTTCCATCCCGGGCCGGGGTGCACACAAGGGGCAACCAGCCGGCGTTTCTCTCTCCCCCTCCCCCCACTTTTCTCTCTCAAACCAAAGCACACACCCTCGGGTAAGGGTCTGAGAGGAGAAGTCAGCAAGCGGCTGGGTGGAAATTAGACCTGGGGGTGTGGGGGGGGGTGAGCACGCTCTGGTGTATAAAGCCACTGAATAACAACGCCGGGCACCTAACACACCCAATGTCATCACACAAGTCACCTCAATGAAAAGTGAGTGAATTCAACCGATGTCAAACAAGGTCAGAGAGAGGTCACCGGGACCCTGATGTGGGACCCACGGAAACGGGGATGGTCTGGGGGTTCCGCTCTGTTCTGCTCCCACCGTTCGCCCAAAAGTGCTCGCAGGAGCAAGAAGCCCAGACAACGCACAGCAGGAGACGCGTAACAGTCAGAGACAAGAGACGGGAGACATTCTCCTGCAGCCACCGGGTCACACCAGCCTCACCCAGAAGCCCCAAGTGCACCCCTGGACCGACCCTCCAGGAACCCTGGGAGGCCCGGGTCCACGGAGCAGCAAGTTTGTGCTTGTCCCTGATGCCTCATTTTCGCACACCGAAACCGTCGCCACTGTGGACAGTGACTTGGGAAGGTGCCCCTACGTCACCGGCGCCCCCATCAGAGCCCCAGAGAAGGCGACTTCTCCCTGAGCTTGTGCAGCCAGGAGGGCGGGCTGGGGGTCCGAGCCGGGTCCCCTGCCCGGAGCTGAGCCCTCCCCCACTGAGATGGGACACCAGGGCGAAGGGGACGGCTCCGACGGGGCAGCCCTTCCATCAGCGCCGCCTTCCGGTGGGCCAGCAGGGACGGGCACTGGCGTTCCTGGGCCGCTCTTCCAGGGCACCTGACAGGCGGCCGAGGTGACTGCAATGGCAAGGGTTGAGAAGGTGAAAAGCGGCTGTGACAGGTGCCCGGGAGGCGGGAACCAGAACAGCCCCCAGCCGGGCGGTCCGCCCCACACCGCCATGCCGCGCCCTGACGTGGCCCCTCCCCGGGCAATGCGGTAAGTAAGGGTGTGACCTACAGGGGCTTCACTGTTACACCTCAGAGGTATTTCTGATACAAAAAAATTCTGAGCCCTGGCTGGTGTAGCTCCGTGGATGAGCGCGGGCCTGCAAATCAAAAGATCCCGGTTCGATTCCCAGTCAGGGCACATGCCTGGGTTGCAGGCCAGGTCCCCGCAGGAGACGCATGAGAGTCAACCACACATTGGTTTTTTTCTCCCTCTCTCCTACCCTTCCCCTCTAAAAATAAATAAATAAGATCTTTTAAAAAATTCTGAAAGAAATCAAGTATAACACTGATCTTCAGTTCAGAAAACACGGTCACCGAAGTCATAAACGCCACGCAGATTAAAGTTCACGGTGTGTTTCGTAGGACCACGTGGCGACCAAATCACTGCTGTGTGTGCGCAGCTGGTTGGGCCTTAGGTCTGCGCGGGGCAACGGCCCTGGGAGCCCACTAGGTGGCAGCGCATCCCTGCTCGTGCTGAGAGCCTCCGGGAAGCTCCCTCGGTTTTCCAAAGACCGGAGGGCCCTGCTCTGTAAGTAACCCCCTGCTTTGCAACGGGTCTGCAAGCCTCCGGCGCTTTACCCCATCTCGGACCAGCCCGAGGCCACGGCACTTCCTTAGGCTGAAGTTCAGGTTCATGAAAGCGCCACCAAAGCACGTACAGTTTCCGGAAGGGCCTGGGTGTTACTGTGCATCTGCCACGTGCCCACAATGTCCGAACTGGACACTCCGAAATTCAGAAGCTTTACGCCCAAGCCTCTTGGACAGAGAAGCCTCACTAACATGCTCACACCCCCTTTATTTTATCAAGTCAATTAACGCTGCCTGTTTTCCCTCTTTTCGAAAGCCAGATTAAAAGACCATCAGATCGGAAGGAATAACTCCGGTACCTGCGTTACACACAACCGCCACCTCTTCCTAACATGTCTCCCTTGGGTGCTTCAGCCAGAGCCACCGTCACCCACGGCCTGAACAGCACAGCTCACTGGCCTCGTGCCCTACAGCCTGCGGGCCACACGCCGGCCACAGCGAGCGACCGAAGCCCAAGTGAATGACGTCTGTCCTCGCCCGAGATTCCCCTTCACATCCAGACCCCATGTGGCTGGGCCTGCGCCCGGCCCCCTCACCTCCTGCACCCCCAGAGCCCCAGACTGCTCGCCCCCTGCCCACAGACCCTGCGCCCCCGCACACCTTCCCTCCACCACCACCTCTGGGGCTCACCCACCTCCGTTCGGGCATCATCACGTCTGAAAGAGCAGAACCACCTGCTCCAGAGGCCCCACCTCCCTCCACATCCCCTAGAAGAGCACACACATTCACACGTCTGTCCGTCCGTCCCCCAGACTGTTCCGGGCGTGCCAGGCACAGTGCATGTGGAGCCCACACCTGCTGCACGGACGAATAAGCCTCCCGCCGCTGTCTCCGCAAGCTCTTCCTCCCCGCTGCCCCGATCCGAGAGCCCATGCGCTGCCGCTCCAAGAAAGGCCAGCATCTCCACCCTCCACCCTCCACCATCGTTCCGTGGACTGGACCCCACAACCAACTGGTCACATAACCACACGCATCGTAGAACATAAAACACTTGGGGGCTGCCCTGCATGAACGGGTCACTTGGGGGGGGGTGTGACTTCAAATGCCCGGGGCCAACCTTGTCCATCCAACACTCACCAGTGGTCGGCCACGGACACCACGGGGCCATGTGGGGACTGGCGCTTGCTCAGTAAGGAACAACGGACTGAGGGGTGCACGCTCCCCAACAGCCCCCAGGACGCCCGCAGCAGAAGGGCATGACCCCCAGTGAACGCTCTCATGCAGGGACTGGAGACCAGGCACCCACGGATGGAATCCACGGGGCCTGGCAGCCGCTGGGTGGAATCCAGTACCGTCACCCACAGGTGGAGCTCAGCATCCCCTGCGGCCGTGAAGAAACAGGCGGCACACGCAGCGACAGCCGCAGCCCCTGGGAGCCAGTCACGGACGGAACCCTGGCGTCTCCTCCTCGGGCTGCGGCTCAGGCCCACCTCACGGCAGCTGGCAGGCCCGTCACTGGGCCCAGGTGTTCCACGAGGTGACCAACAAGCACCTGTGCTATCATGAATTTAAAAACGGTTCTGACGGCGCAGGTCGCCCCAGCACTTCGTCTCAGGCAACCTGGAAACACCGCTCTGAGGTGGGCCCGGAGGCTCCGGCAGGCTGCCAGGGGCCGTGGTGCACTCTCCCTGCGCACCCCAGGGCCACCTGAGCGGGCACGTGCTCCCCCAGGGACCACTGCGCCGGGGGCCGCCGCAGTCTCGGTGTCGCAGACCCTTTTTGGAAAGTACACTTACCACACGTCCACAGCGAGTGCGGACACAGTCGGGCCCCTGAAGTGGCAGAGACCGCGCAGTGGCCGGTGCCCAAGGACAGTGACAGTGACACGGTTCCCAAAAGGTGTCCCCCACGAGCGCCCACTGCGCACAGCACGGGAAGGGTCTGGGGACAGCGTGCTGTGACCCCTGTCCTTTACACCGAGTAGAATCTGCGAGCTCTTCCAGCCTTACCAGCAACGCGCTGCCCGGTTGCAGGAGAAGGGGCTTCCCCACCCCGAGCAGAGGCCAGGGCTCCTCCGGGGGCCGCGAGAGGACACCTGCAGCGCCCACCTCGGTCCCAAGGGCGTCTCCTCCACGAGCCCTGGCCGGCTCCCGCGAGGGCTGGAGGTGGCCTCGCCGTTCTGATCGGCCCGGCGAGGCCTCGTGGGAGCGTCACAGAAACCCACCCTTCCATGTACTTCACCGAAAGCACGGTAAGGGGCAGGAGGAAACCTCTTAGAACAGAAACTTTCTAAATCACAGCTGCACTGATTTGCAGAACTCACTCAATTGTGTGCTTAAAACTGGTGAGTACCATTGTGTAGTACGTACAACTCAAAAGAGCTGATGGAGCCCCGGTGGGTGTGGCTCAGTGGACTGAGTTCGATTCCCAGTCGGGGCCCAGGCCTGGGTTGCAGGTCCGGCCCCCAGTAGGGGGCGCGTGAGAGGCCACCACACACTGACGCTTCCCTCCTCTTTTCCCCACCCTTCTCTCCCCCGCAAAACGCAGTAAAATCTTTTTTTTTTTTTTTTTGAAAGAAGGTTGACTGAAAACAAAATTCCTACTAAATTCAAACCGCACTTCCCCTTCCCAAAGGCGGTTCCCCGGGGCCAAGCTTTCGGTTCTGCTTTCTGAGGGACAGGCCGCCGCTGCGGCCACGCCCCCGCGCGCAGAGGGCGGCGGCTCGGGGCCTGCGGGGCGGAGGGGGAGGACGGAGCGCAGAGCCGTGGAGCCCGCTGCAGGCCACACCGGGCTCCCGAACGAAGGAACGTCCCTCTCCTGGGGCTGAAAATGCGCCCCTTGGCCGGCACGCAAGGAACTGGTGGCTCCGTTGTTACCATAGCAACCTCTCCCGAGCCTCAACCGCGTGAGCCCTGGCCTCTACTCCTCACAGAATCCTAGAAATTAGTATCGTCACCTCATTCTTCTGCCAACAGCATGTCATTAGGAAGCCGCTGAGTCAATAACAAGCCCAGACGCAGCGAAGACCCGAATCCCGCAGCGAAACGCCGACGCTCCTGGGCGTCCCGGCCAACGAGCTGCACGAGGCGGGACTCGCGCGTCAGGGGCAGCTTCTTCCTCACGGGGCAGGACCGGGCCCTCGGGCTCCCACAGGCAGGGAGAGGCTCGCACGGAACCCGGGCCAGCGCTGCTTCACCGGCAGCAGGCGAGTCCCGGGGGACCACGAAGCCCCGGCGCAGCCGCGGAGACCTCGGGGAACTGCGCCCGAGGGCCGCTCCCGGCTTCCCCTCCTGGAGACCGCAAGGCGCGGGCCTCGCGCCGACCAAGGGGGCGTGTCCGCTCTGCGGGAGCACCGCGGTAAGCAAGGCGCCGCCACCGCGCCGCCACCCGCCGCCCTCCGCGGGGCTCACGGACGTCCAAGCTGGCCCCGCCCGCCCACAGGCAGCGCGTGCACACATGTCACTCGAACCTCGCCTCCCGCACGGCGGGCGTGCACCGCAGCCACACGCATTACCAGCTCGTAGATGTCCTCCTCCGGCCGGGGCACGTAGTGCCGAGTGGCACCCTCGATCCGGAAGTTCAGACGCAGGTAGTGAGCCGCGTGCTCCAGCTGGTGCGCCTGGGACAAGGGAGAGGGAGGAGAGGGGTCAGCAGTGAACGGGGCCACGCCCTCCCCGGCACGCACCGCGGACCCCGGAGAATAACGCAGGTTTGGGGGGGGGGGGGGCGAGCGGTGTAAGGTTTCTAAGAGGTTCACATCTACACCCACACTCGACAGCTTTCACCCAACACAGTACTGACGTTGACGTTCCCCGGCGCCTTACGGCTCAGCTCCGCCAGCCTGAGTCACTGCAGCTGTAACTCGGGTCTGCGGCAAGGCCATCAGACCGAGCAGGCCTTCCCGCACAGCCCCAGATGCAAGCGGGCGGCCAGGGAACCGCCAACGAGCAAGGCCAGCAAGTCCTGGTGGTGACTGGAAAGCAGGTGAGCCAGGGCCTCGTTTCAGCCACACGGGGACGGCGGGCAGGGGGCAGAGCTCATCTCCACGCCAGTCCGTGCACAGGCAGGACAGTCGGGTCTGGACGTGCGTCCCGGAAGCGGTGCCCGCAGGCCCGCCTCCCACCTGGGAAACCCCGCCGCGTGGCCGGCCTGGAGGAAACGACGCTAAAACAGCCGCGGACTGAAATGTCCAGGCCTGTCCCTGTCCCCGGAGAGGCTGGCTGAATCTCCTCCCCCTGGAGAAGTCTCCGCAGGGTGAGCGAGGGCTGCAGAGGAGGGGTGGCAGCAGCTCGGGTTTGTAACGGACCCCCCACGCACTCCCGGAGGATGTGGGGGGCGGCCCTCACAGGTTCCGGGGCAGTGGGACAACGCGTCACAGACAGAAGACGCTCTCAGAGCCAGTCTTCTTTCCGAAACACCCTCATCTTTCGGAGATTTGGCCTAAGGATGCGGCAGACAAAGGTGCGGTGTCTGGAGTAACTTCCAGAGTAACCCAGAGCCGGGGTGGGAGCGAGTGAGGAACAGAGCCTGGTGATCGGGGAGCCCTGGGGAGGGTGCACGAGAGCTCGTTACATCCGTGCCCCGATTCCGTCTGAATCTGAAGTTTTCCACAAACACGTCTGCACTCCAAAAGCTCCACTGATGACAACTATTTCGACCTAAGTGAAGTTAATTTCCACTCATTTGATACTCTCTTTACTTAGTCCTCCTCCCCCAATACATTTTTAAGGCCAAATTAAGAATATCCCAATAATTGTTTCCATAATGGCCGTTGAACCACAGGGAAAAACTCTCAAGTGCGCCAGACGCTGCGCGGGCACCACAGCTGCGGAAACCGAGGCATAAAGGTGTTCCCCGCAGGGCCACGCAGCTGGGGCGCGGCGGCACCTACAGGCCTGCGCTGTGGGCGGGGGTTCCTCCTGCACGCCCAGCAGGAGGCAAAGGGGTAAACGCACAGGGTAAAGCACTCCCTACGCACACTCCTGGGGACCCTGACGTGCACCCTTGCGCGTGGAGTGGGGTCCGAGGCCAGCCTGTCCCTGCGCCTCTGGGCTCCACCGTCCGTGCTGACGGTCAAGGAGGCCTGGCCTCTGACGGGCCAGATGGTCCGTGTCGAGGACGAACGGGGTGGGCAGGGGGCAGGCAGGGAAGCCCAAAGCAGGACAACCTGCCCACGGGTGCCCTGCTGCTGAGACCCCCCCACGCCCTGCAGAGGGGAGGCACAAGAAGGGATGCCGCCCTCCCAGGGCAGAGCTGCAAGTGTCCCCCTGATCCCCACGCCGGCCAAGTCCTTAAGCGGAAGCGAAAACCCTGGCAAACTCCCGGCTTCGAGGGAGGTAGGAGGAACAGGGAAATGAAACTGGGCCCTTGGGGAACAAGCACAGCCACCTGGAAACCCGCCGTCACCATTGGTAAACACTCGGGCACACGCCCAGCAGCAGCTCCCACCGCCTGCTTCCCGGCCCTGGCATCTCCGCAAGGGGCCACTGCGCACCATCGAGGTCTCAGGGTGGGGGTGGGGGGTCCTGATGAGACCAGAGGGCCTCATCACCCATGAGGGGCGAGTGCACTCGAGACCCTCCCACTGCCCACACGCAGTGGGGTCACGGAGCCTGCGAGGGGCCTGGCTCATGGTGGGCGGCACCAGGGAGAGCGTGCCCGGCAAGCAGGCCCGGCAGCGAGGGCGTTTCCTCCCGCTGCCCTCCACCACCATGCTCTCCAGACGCCCTCAGCTCACAGCAGCGTGACTCCCGTGGATGAAACAGTGCAACACAAAGTGGAGAAAATCCTCAGTGAACTGCGGGAGGCAAACGAAGCAGGGACAGGGCCTTCCGCTTCCGCTCGCAGCCCCCCTTCAGTCGAGCTTCCCCGGGACCACCGCAGCGCGCCGTCTCTACACGCACGAGCCGTAAGCTCGTTCTACCACACACGGCGTTTGTCTTCGTTTCCACGTGTTGGGAGAAAGAACTGAGGATCCAAGGAAAACGGGGAGCAGTGACTTTTTTGAGGAGACAGGGAGGAGTGTACTCTAGAGATGCAGCAAAATCCTCCGGCTGACGGGACGAACCCCTTGGAGGGGAGGGCCTGCAGGGGACGCAGGACACGGGACTCGCCGATCCTGGACAAGCGTCTGAGGCGGGGGCAGGGGGGACGGGGGGCGGGGTCACTAGTTTCCACCAGTCAGGACAGGGGAGAACTCTGCCCTGAGTCGCTGCCTGGGCGCTGAACTGTGACACGCGGAGCTCACTGAAAAAGCACAGCCCAGCCTGCACCCCCCACCCCCGACCTGCCGCCTGGGACAGCCCCTCTCCCACCCCCACTGCTCTGCGGGGTGCGCTCTGAGGAGCGGAGCTCGCCTGCAAGGGAGTGTGAGTGCTGGAACCCCCAAGAGGCGATTCTGCACAGCAATTAAAATGAGCAAATGGGGACAAAAATACAGCTGTCTTCAAAAAGCCAGAATGCGAGGCACGAAGGACTCCGAGGGTGGACCCCCACCGGTTCTTGTCACCCTCCGCCGGCTGGCCCGGCCCCTCCTCCCTCACGGAGCCTACCCAGAAGGCTGAGCGGCCCGTGCCACTCCACCACCCCGCTCACAGGGGGAGCCGCTTTGCTCTCCACAAGGGCCCTGGTGACTTCGCAGCGATCCGGAATTCGCATCCACGAGATGCTGTGCTGAAGGAGGGGGTCCTCAAAACATCATCCCTCCTCCACAGGAAGCGCCTGCCCCCCCCTCGATGGCCCCAGGGAACCCATCTCCCTGGCAGAGCAGTGACCGGAGTCCTCCTGGCTGAGAGGGCGCGCGCCCCAGGTTCACAGCCAGACGCGCGCAGGTCCTGCCTCCTCACCTGCCTGTGATTTGTGCTCCAGCAGGAGACTCAGGCCCACGGGGCCACGCTGCCCCGTCCCAACCAGGGGAAAGCAGTGCCCGTCCTCACGCCTGAGGACGGCCTGTGAGCTGGTCCGTCCGAGTAAAGCCGCCCCCATCTCATACCCTCCCCCTGCCCGCGCCGAGGCCGGTCGCCTGCGCACCTTCAGGGGCAGAGAATGGACCAGGCTCCCCAGGAGGCAGATAGGGAGGAACGTGCAGCTCACTTATCGCCAAAAGTGAGATAAAACAGACAGCGAGCTGATCGCGTGCTCCACGGCGGAGGAGCCTCCCGCCATGGACCCTCTTGGGCTCATTTCGGCTTTCCCCTCAACGCCCACAGCATGCCCGCCACTGCCCAGGAGCGGGTCACCAGCCCCACACCCGTGTGACACCGTGGCACACGCATGTGTGCACACACGCAGACCGCAGTGCCGAGGCCTGGAGGTCCGCGGCAGGCGGCTCCGGACCCTGGGGGAGAAGCCTCGTGTCGGCTGGGCGCCTCGCCCCTCGCTTCTGAAGACCCCTGCAGGGCACACCTGGCGTGCGGGACCAGCTTCTCAGACCAAACGCGCGCGCTGGACGCAGAAGGGCCCTGGCCTCCCGGGGTGCAGAGCCCGCTGCTCTCACTGCTCGCTGACCCCAAGGAGCCCGGAGCTGGGTGGCACGCCAGGGTCCCCTCCCGGCCCCCGGCTCCACTGCGCCCGCCCAAGAGGCCCGGGTCCCACGCTCTCCTCCAGGACACGAGCGCCAAGCAGCCCCCTACCTTGCAGATCAGCTCCAGGGTGTCGCGGGCGGTGTCCCCCGGCCGGATGACCGTCAGGGCGGACCGATTGTTGGGCAGACAGAACCAGGACGGCGTGAAGTGCTCGTGGACCCAGACGTCGCAGTCAGGGTGGTGCGGGTGGACGCCCGGCAGGCCCGTCTCCTTCTCCACCTGCAGCGAGAAGCCCAGTTGGCAGAGCAGCCTCGGTCGGGGCCCGGCGGTCTCAGCCCCCAGGGGGCCCTGTGATGACCCGTCCCCGGAAAGGGGCCCCATGCAAAGGTGGCGGCATCTGTGATGGACAGAGGGGACCCCTGGGAGAGGAGGAGAGTACTGAGGAAGGAGCGGAATTTGCGGGGCAGGGGGCTCCCCAGGCCTCACACCTGGTTCAGGGCACCCGCAGGTGGGTGTACATGAGCGAGTGGGCACGAATTCTACGGGGAAGGGAGAGGGGAAGGGCGGGGGGTGGGGCAGAGACAGACAGCTGATGCATCCACTGAGCTCAGTTCCACTGCTACCGGTTCCCCCTCAAGCCCGCCCACACCCAGAGCAGAGGACTCCGCGGCGAGGACGCCCGCCTGCCGAGGGCTCGCCCTCCGAGTCGCAGAGGGGACAACGGGGCTCGAGGGGCTTCAGAGAGAAGATGGCAGCGAAGGCCTGCGCGTTTCCCGGCAGCATCCTTCTCACACTCAGCCCTGGGGGAGCGGCTCCACCCCCAGACCCCAGACAAGTCGGGGACCTCCTCAGGCTGCTGCCGCACCCCAGCCCCCACCGCACCCAGCCCGAGCGTGGACAAGCACCCAGGCTGCAGGACGGGAGAGACGCACGCTGGGGCCACGCCCAGCAGCTGGTTACACCCAAGCTCGTTCGCAGCTCAGCAGGATGCGCTCCGTGGGCCGAGGGGTCGGGGCACCGGATCCCTCCGAAGTGGGCACAGAGCTGGGTGGGTCCGGGCAACCCGAAGGGAGAGCCGACTCTCTCTCAACGCGTGCCGAGCAGATGCCCTGATCACTGGTTTGGAGCCAGGCCAGCGACGGGGAGATGCGGACCCGCCGGCCACCGGAGACAGGCCGGCGTCACCAGCGGAAGCGAACTCCCAAACAAAGCCCACGCGTGACGGAGCCGAGGCCGGAACAGGGCGGCTGCGTCGGTGAGGCCTGCTGAACCGGTGGGAGACACCGCCAGCCCTGCCCCTGGGCGGTGCTGCTGTGGCGGAGCAACGGAGCCCCAAGGGGACGCGCCCGAGGCCGGCAGCTCACCCGGGTGTCTCTGTTCACAGCCGAGATCCCCCTCGCCCGCGCCCCACGTCCCCTGGCCAACGGCTGCCGCTTCGGCACTTGGTCAGGCCAAAATCTGCATCTAAACTTCTCTCAGAGAAGAAGGCATTCCAGCCGAGGGGCGGGATGAAGAAGGAGCTTGGGCAGGGGCGGGAGGACTAACACAGAAACCCAAGGAAAACCCTGCGGTTCCCAGATCCCGTGCCTGGAGAGGATGTGCCGCGCTGGAGGCGTGGTCATGAGGGCGGAGCAGGAGGAACAGGCTGACCCCAGAAGGGGCCAGCACACCTGGACTGCAGCGGGTCAGCGGTTTACCCCGTCGGGGACAGACAGGTGCAGAGGGAAAGCCACAGACAGCTCTCCCCAAGGGCAGCGTTGGCCTCCGAGTCTGCGAGGACAGAGTCCAGGGCTCATCTGGGCGTGAACGCGGGTTGTGTGGGTGCTGGGGGGGCCCTGCCCAAGGCCACTCTCCCCTCTCCTCTCCAGTCACCAGAGCCACCCACCGTGCTCCAGCTTCAGGGGTCCAGCTCATCCAGAACATGGCTCTGAGCCACCGCCGGCAGCACGGCACTGAACTCGGCCATACTGCCTCGGAGTCCGCGACCCAGAGGGCCGCACGAGGTCTGGGCGCAGCGCAGAGCACCCCAAACAAAGAGGCTGCTGGGGGTTAACGCCCGGATGTCCGCTTACTTAGAGGCTAAAACAAGCGGCCTAGGAAAGAATCAACGCTTTTTATGGGCCTCCGATCGGAGTGGACTGAGAGCCCCTTTTAAACCCAAACACAAGACGAACCGAGTCGGTGACTCCTCCACCGAGCGTGTGACTTGGGCGACGAAGGCACCTCTGGTTACGGGACCCGCCATCGGGACAGCTCTGTGATGTTAACAGGGACAGGCCAGCCTGCGGGAGCAGCGAGGGTGGTCGGAAGCCTCCCGTCCGGGACGGGACTCGCACAGACGGCACCTGCCGAGGCACGGGCCCGCACGTCCTCCCCGATGTCCGAGGGGGCGCCCGCTCTCGGGGACCAGCGCCGAAGACGTCGTGTCTCGTGCCGATCGGGGCGTAAACACGATATGCTTTGGCCTCCGTGTGCGCCTGCTCCCTAACTTTAAAGACGTGGCCGTTTCAGCTGCTCAGCACCGAGTCTGCTCAACCTTAGGACCCGAGAAGCCGTGGCACCAGCCACGTGGATGCGCTCGCAGTTCTTTCAGAAGAAACGCACGTTTATCCTTACCTTGCCGTCCGGGGCGGTGTCATCGAAGACTCCCTCTAAAGACTGCTTGACAGCGTCGGGTCCCTCCCCGAACACCTGGGAACACAACAGCCCGGTGAGAAGGACCCCGGGCAGGTGCGGGGATGGGATCCAGGCGCAGGCTCTGCGGAACACAGCGTGGCCTGTCCCCGCCACGACAGACGGTCACCGCATGTGACGCCTGCGCCCCCAAAGCGGGGGAGGCTGAGGGTGAGCACCTGCCTCCTGCGGCTTCAGCTCGGCCGATACAGCACTGACGGCCCCTGCCGCCCCGTCAGGTGCGCATGGATGCAAACCCCACGCTGTGCCTCCCCCAAGACCGCAGGACACGCTGTGTGACACTCGGTCCCATTCGCCCGTCTGCTCTCCTGAGGTCCCATCGATCACCCTGACACCCCAAGTTCGGGTGATGGGCGTGGGGTCAGCTTTCAGGGTTCACCTCCCCCTCCACTTCGAATCCTAAGTAAACGAAGGGCTGAGACCGGCCAAACCAGTAACACTCAGGGGCCTTCTCACGGAGTCGGCCCCCAGCGCCTCACTGTGCACGAGGCCTCGTCCGTCCCTCGTCCCCAGCCACCGCCATCCACGGAGGAGACACTCTCCTCCCGGACCACAACTGCCCACGTACCCTCAGGCCCCAAAGCTCAAGCCACTGCTGGGCAAGCCCCTTTCTCCAGGGAGGTGACGGGGTGACTGCGAGTGTCCTGGAGACGGCCCCCGCAGGAAGGCCGGGAACAAGCTGCCGCTCGAGGGCAGAGCCGCCCCCTAGGTGGCCCTCACGGGCGCCCCGAGCCGTGGACCCGGGGAAGGAAGGCCGCGGGGTGTGAGCACGCCACTCGGCACATCGCACCCGGCAGAGGGCGGCCCGGACGTCCGCCCCAGAGGGTCAGGGCAGACCGCCAGGCGCCCAGGGGCAGCAACCTCGGACCAGGGCCGGGGCGGCTGAGAAGACTCCAGGCCCAGGCGCCTCTCGGCTCGGCCTCAGAGCCCTGCCTCCCTCAGGGGACACACTGTGCGCCTGCAGCAGCCCTGGGCCCGGGCAGGGTGTGGTGCCAGGCTGGGGCCGGGCGGGCGCCGGGCAGGGGCAGGCGCCGGGCACGCACCCTCTGCCACAGCATCTGTCAGAGACCGACCCTGCGTCGGCAGCTGGCTCTCAACAAACCTCAGCGTCAACAAAGACATGCCCACGTGCACCCACCCACCCACCCACCCCCCAAGTGAGGGGGTGCCCGCTGCGCCTGCGTTTCCACCCCCCGGGACCTACCTGGTTGATGCTGGGGTGCCCCTGCTTCTTCTTGGAAGTGGTGTCCAGACCCCACAGAGAAGAGAACCTGCTCCTCCGCTTGCTCGCCGGCCGCGGCGTGACCTGAGTCCGCCGCCGCACTCCCGTCTCCCCGGTGCGCGCTGCCACCTGAGGGTGCGGGGGGGGGGTTCGGGGGGGGAGACAGCAGGAAAGCTGTCAGGCCTGCTCCCCAAAACCCAGGCCCCGCCACCCAAGCACCGCGCCCACGGCGTGGCCCTGCCTGGACTCCCAGCGAAGCACAGGCTGGCCCACCCCGTCCCTGCTGCGTCGTCAGGGACGGCGCACGAAATTGTCACGGAACGTTTCTCAGGACTCCTGGCCTCTGGTCGCGGGCTTGGCCGCGTGCACCGAGGTCAACTGGCCGCACCAAGACTCCCCAGTGCCGCAGAGCCGCCGCTTTGCGGGGACGCACACCGGAGGCCAAGTTCACACCTGGTTCCTACAAGTCCACCTGACATCTCCGCTCACCAACTCGTGCACCACACGTACACATACGCGCACACCCCCCCCCAGCACCCATCGCTGCTCCCGTCCTTCACCGCGCCCGTCGGTGTCTGCAGCGTGCGTGGTGCTGTCTCGCTGCCTGCCTGCTGCCCCCGTCTCTCCTGTGGGCGTGTGACGCTGCTCTGCGACACGCCAGGACCCAGGGCGGGACCCCAGGCTGCCGGCTGCCATGGCCCTGACCCCAAAAACAGCAGCCGACCCGCCTGCTGCTCCCAAACGTCCGTCGGCCAAATGAACAAGCGAATAAACGAGTATCAGAAAGCCCAACCGGACCCTCCCCAACGTGGCAGCAGCAGCCACACCACGGCTCTGTCGGCGACAACTGCAGACACACAGACAGGAAGAGAGACCCATGCCGTCGCCAATACTCTCAGCCACCAGCCAGCCAGCAGGTTCGGTCTCCCCGGCACACGGGCCCCTCGCAGGCGGCTCTCAGAGCACCGGCTCCGAGCCGCTGGGGCCTCGGGAACTGCTGCTCCTGAGACAACGGTGCTCACAGGGAGCAAAGGGGTTTTGAACAAAGAAAGTTGCCAAACCCGAGGGGACCAGCGTGCAGGCTCCTCAGTGGTCAGCGCCCCGACGGCCCGAGGACTCCGCCGCTCACCTCATCCGTGGTGGGAACCGAACGAGGACAACCTGCTCCCCAAGGGCACACTGGCCCCTTCTGCTGATCATTGCAGGTCCCCGGTGTCCACAGGTCCTCCTCCCTCCCCTCCCCCCAGCGCGGCTGCCTGCACAGCCGGCCTCCCACCCTCCACTGACAAAGGGGAAAACAGGTCTGGACAAAAGCTGGATTGAAGACGGTCCAGCCCCAGGGAAAAGCATCCCCTGGGGTCAACTGACAAGGACAGGAAGTAAAACTAAACACCCTGCCGGGCACGCCCACGGCCCACGGCCCAGGGCCCGCAGTCTGCGGGGACTGAAGGGCACCCAGACATGCACCAGCGCTGCCACTCCCGGGACAGGGACGGCGGTCAGAGTCGCGTGGGCGGCACGGAACCCTCTTCTTTCACGTTGCCAACACAAACCGGAAGAGTTCCTGACACCCGCAGCCCTGAATTTCAGAGCCCGCCCACGCCCCCCCCCCCCAAAGGAAAGTGCACCAACCACAGACCCTGAGACGGAGGAAACCAGAGGGTCAGAGGGGACGATGGCAGGGGACAGAGTGGCTCTGGCTCCGGGGAAACTCGTGACAGCGCAGAGCTTTGAGGGGAGCAGCGGGTTCCTTCCCCCAAACCTCCCGAGCCCAGGAGGACAAAGAGCCGCTGGAGGCTCGAGAGCAGGCAGCCACCCTGACGGCTCCGGAGCGGCCGCCGCGAACACGCCCCCTCAGCGTACCGGGTTCCGGGGCGGCGTGGGCGAGCATTTCCACCCGAATTTACCTCCAAACGGGTGACAAGTTATGAGTTAGGGTCGGGGTCTCAGAAGCAGCCCCGGAGCCTCAGGCCGGGCCAGGATCTGTTCATCTTTATCTGGCTCTGAGGCCACTTCCACTGAAAACAGGGCCAG